>APFE031380156.1:0-12120 GCA_000404065.3 Pinus taeda | reverse complement strand
TCCTTCTCCCAATCTGCTCATGAAAGAATGAATGATCTTTTCCTCCTTTTCCTCCTTTAATATAACTCCAAATGACTTTTGGGTGATCCAAGTGACTTTTGGGTGATCCATAAATCCAATGGCTAAAATAGATTTAGATCAATGGCTGAGATTAAATGCACATTTAAATCTCACTTTCTATTTTTTAATTCACCCACTTTAATAAAGACCCACTTAGTCATTTATTTCCAGTCACTTTTCCTTTCTAATTTTTCATTGACTTTATAAAAGTCACTTTAAAATTAGACTTAGTAACTTTATCACTTAAAGTCACTTTTAAATTAGATTTTAACTTTATAAAAATTATCAAGTCACTTTAGGAGAAAAATTAAAATCTTTTGGACACTTTTCCCTAGGCCAAAGATCAAAGCCTAAGGGAACCACCTGTCCTCCGGTACCAAATTTCAACAAGCATGCATTAGTGTTTATTTTCAGTACTTACATTGTAAATAACTTGTTAAGTAAATAACAAGTAGGCAGAAATAAATCAGATAAAGTGCATGGAGGGTTTCTAACTAAGTAAACTTAGAAACTTCAACAGGAAACACTACCAATAAGACTGGTACAAACACTAGTGAAAGACCCTGAGAGTGCATTGGTTGACCAAAAACTAAAGAAAATATAAAGAAACCAAATAAAACTGAGACCAAATACCTAAGCATATCCAAGTGAAAGTGGTGGGAGAATCGTCGTCCCAGAAGGTGAACCCCACTAAGAATCCAATCATTGAGTTGAGAAGGAAAAACCATGGGAAATTTGCAAGCAAAACCTTTAGAAGCCAAGGGATCAGGCCAAGAGTGCCTGGATCTTTTGATTGACTTGAAACTAAATTGCCCTTCGCAGATGTTTTTCTCTCCGAGTTTCCAAATTCACTAGGCAAAACCAAATCATTGTTGCCCACCAAAGGCAAAGTTTCTATATAGGTCTTGAACATTCCAAGCAGTAGACTGGAGAGCTTATCGCTCTCAATTATGTCCTTCATTCTCAATTGCATTGAGTAAATGTTCGATAGGGAATGACTACTCAAGCATCTGTGTGATATGAATGAAATCAACATTGGAGTCTTGCACTCCACAATCATTGCCACCAAGAGCCATCGAAACCACCTTAGCTTACGGATGTCATGTTGCATGGTCCTTGGCATGGGTACCTTCGTTAATACACCCATTATGGTCATGGAATATCGTGCTAGTGTGTTGTGTATCTACGAAATCACCCTATCGAGATCATTTTCTAAAATATTATTTGAATATTATTTTAAATTAAAATATCAATTTTAAAAAAATACATTTTCAAAAGCATTATTCAACAAGTATTTGTAATTAAAACTATATTGGTAATGAGTTTGTTTAGTTAAAAACAAACAATCTACAAATAACCAAAGAAAAATTGTTAAAATATAACATATAAGAAACTACAAATAATTAAAAAGACCGGGTAGTTTGAAAAAGACCAAAATCTATGTTCTGCAAGCATACTTGTTACCTAGCGTCCACAAGTAATGAAAGAAGTGAAAAGGTAGCAAAACACTATTACAAATTCTTCAATAATTATAAATAAAAGATAGCGTCCACAAGTAATGAAAGAAGTGAAAAGGTAGCAAAACACTATTACAAATTCTTCAATAATTATAAATAATTGATAAAATAACTCTGAGAGATGAAACGTAAAGAAAACTTATTAGTAAAAATAATTCATGTAGCAAATTATGCATGTGTATACATTCAAGCTCACAAAGAATTTAGCTTGAGTGCAAAAAAGGAAAGAAAACTATGGATTTACTTCCTACCGTTTGTTTTTCAATCTTAATAAAAAGTCTACCAGTTGTGAATCGTGATTGCAATCCAGAAAAATGAAATGAATGCATGTGTCGTGTGATATAAATGGATGATGCTTTATGTCTGGTCTTAGTACTGCACAGGATCACCAAAGATATTTTGGTATATTTTGTAGTTGTGCATTCATGTAAGTAAAATAAGTAGAATAAGTAGATTAGTTACTAGAGGACTAAATAATAATATAAGCCATTTTATTATGGTGAAAGTTATAGCGGTGTGTGTTATTCTAGTAGTATCGATTTATCTTAATTTCAAATTTATTAAGCATAATGAAGGATTGAGAAAACTTTATTCATTTTTGCACCATAGTGTAATGTTTATTACAAATTAAGATTTGCAACTTTGCTTTTTTTTAAGTCATTTTCCATGTTTCACAAATTCAAAGTTAGAATGGATCTAAACTAGTTTATAGTTGTTTAAATATAGTAAGATTAATCTGTTTCATATTATGCTAATTCAAAAAAGTGAATGAAAAATCTTTGTTTACATTTTACTTTATTAGCATCCCCCACCCCAAGCTTTCGAGCATCTTTCTTCTCTCAATATTTTTAAGTCCCTTTCCATGTTTCACAAATTCAAAGTTAGAATGTATCTAAACTAGTTTATAGTTGTTTAAATATAATAAGATTAATCTGTTTGATATTATGCTAATTCAAAAAAGTGAATGAAAAATCTCCGTTTACATTTTACTTTATTAGCATTACACAAGTAACACAGAGATCCCCCACCCGAAGCTTTCGAGCATCTTGCTTCTCTCGAAGCAAATACTTCAGGGAATGCATCAAAATTTTCTGCACTTGACCTGGGCTTTTGGGCATCTCATTATCTCCATGCAAATACGTCATGTAATACATCTATAATTATCTGCGCTTGCAGAACAGCTATATCATTCCTCTCTATTAGCAGTCGTTTATCTCTATACCCACCGCACGTGAAGAGTTTATTGCTTGCTTAGCACCACTCCATGTAGTTACATTTCTTGGATAGCATATTGTCGTAGACTAGAAGACAAGAAATGATCCAGGCCGCTGGATTCTAACAATAGTCCTAATTCAAATCCTCTCCTTGTCAATTCTTGGTGAGAAACATTCACCAATCGATGTTATTGCTGTATGTGTTATATCATGAAGAGTTTCGTGCAAGGTTTCCTAGTAATGAAATAATGGTCAGGTTTTCGTTGTTTGTTCTGTAAATATAGCATGGGCTATTATTTGATACTCTATTTTTCGCACTACATTTGCTCACCAATCTTGTCGTTCAATCTCTCTTGTTCGGCTCTCAAATAAGTGTAGGCTGATCTTCTGTGTTTCTTTTATCTTCCACCATGCTCGTCAGAATATCCTAAAGATACTTATGTGAACAAGGTCCTCTCCTTCTGCTTCGAGGCAAGATTCATCAGCAAGAAAACTCAATGTTGGCACCTAATACCCTCAACAACGATACGAAGTTATTTTTTGAGTATGCATCCCTTGGTCCCCTCTCACAAGATTTCATTGTCTTTGAGTCAATGCCTTCACATGATATTACTAGGACATCCTCATTTATACGTCTATTTCCCTTTAAATGAAGAATAGGGTATATATGGAAATCAAATATACAAGTAGATGTATAGAAACAGCAAGTAGATGCATAGAAACAACATGCAGTAATCGTTTATAAAAAGGCAACAATAGTAATTTCTTCAAACATGTAGGCATGGTAGAAGAAAAAAATAAAGCAGGAAAAAAGGGGGGAAACTTAGCCTTGGTTAAAGATTCATATTGTAGAAATACTGCGTAGAAAAAAAAAAATAGTAATAATCCCGAGGTAACTTAAGTGGGTTGTGGTCAAGTGGTTAAATCAAAGCACAATTTGAGGTACCGAGGCGAAGTTAGGTAGGTAATGTTTAGTGCATTATGATCAAATGGTTAAATTAAAGCAATATTTTGTGCATAGTCAGAATTGGGTTCAGGTCTCCCTGAAGATTTGTTAAGGCGTTCATGCAGCTAGAAAGATATCTAATCACTGAATCCAAGACCAAACAAGTCATATTGATGTAACAAATGCCTTTGGTCGTGGCATCAAAGCCAAAGGTCAAATCCACTTGGTTAAGGAAGGTCAGACCCACTTGGTTAAGGAAGAAACATTTACTGGAAAAATAAAAGAGCCAGAGAGTAAGTAAAAAGGACTATTTTAACATGTCAGAATGTGACAAGACATTGATAATTATTGATATATAAAGCTGAGTTCCAATACAAAGAGATAGATCTACTGCACGAAGATAATTGGATGCCAAACAAAAAGCATTGAATATGTCACATTTGAAAATTTCCCATGTAAAAGAGAATATTTCATGGAAATACAAATAATAAAGATGTAATTATATGATACATATTTGCAAAACGGATACCCCTCTTCAAAGTTAACCTGTGATATTATGCCTTACAAAAACAATAAATTAAGGAAGACGCATTGGGGGTCTCCACTCATTGAAAGGAACAAGATCCCTGCTGACTACTGAACAATTATGCAGCCAAAATGTTTCTGCCGACTGATGGAAATGCCTCACTTTTCGTTGCAGCTCCCACAGAATACCAGTCATAGCCGAGCATTCTACATTTTCTGGGGCATATGCCCATAAACATCTGACTTGTTGACCCCGTGCTATCATCCTTTTTAGTTCTGTATCTGATAAATCGAATGGTAACATTTTAGATCCTTCCTAGAAAAACTAGTCAAACAAAATGATTATGTTTTGGTAAAAACTTGCCTGTTATGGAATCCAAATATTCCAAAAGCTCCACTCCTATCCGTGTAGCCGGCCACTTGATGGAAAACTGACTGTAGTCTAAAACGTTTTGGAAAGGTAACTCTATTTGATCTGACAAGATAACAGGCACGCATTCCTGTATGCGAAAAATTAATAAATTTTGCAGTGGTAATTTTATTAGAAATATTACAAGCACCCAAAAGTGGGCCCCAATATACCAGAAAACACATGCTTCAACAGATTTTCTATGCCACAAAATGCTAACTAGAATACATGACCAGATCCTAAGTGAAGAGAATGGAATACATACAACAAAGAAGGCCTCGTAAAAGCGGAGGGTCCAAGATGACTCCCCTCTTGGAGCCAAACAGAACTTTGCATTGCGTAGATGTTGGAAGTATTCAATCCTCCCAAATTTCTCGGGACCACTGAACTTTAACTCTGGAGCTTCCAACTGTACAGTTAAACACAAATGGTTGACATTTGGCTTAGTGCATGCTATGAACTACATAGATTTTGTTAACATACGAAATTTTAATGTAAAAGCAAAAAAGTTAGGTGCATTTGAATGGAAAACCCCTATATAACATAAGTTCTCAAAAAAATAACTTGAAGAAATTGATAGAGAGCTCGGATGAAGTTGATCATCAGCAGTTGACAACAATTTGAAACGATGTTTAAATCAAAATATCATCATTCATTTGAAAGAAACAAGAAATCAAAACCTTTATCATGCTCAGCCATTTATTGGTCTCTGAAGCTCATAATGTTAGTTTGTGTAGCTCAGATAGGTGTTCTAGTCTCAGAATGTTTCTATGAAGCGATGTAACACATTTTCTCCAATCCCCAGAAAAAGTTTTGCAAGAAAATACCTTGATTAGATTTAATTAAGCAGTTAATTAATTTTCCTAAGTCTAACTTAGGAAAATAAGTTTAATTAATAAGTATTAGTTGGGGTAAATCGATTTTCCTCTAGAGAGTTCCAGAAAAATCACTTTAAGGAGTCAAGGTGATCTTAGTGATCTATTGAGACTAGATCATGGTCATTGATTCATCAATGAGAGATTATAAGAAAAAATCGATGGGCATTTGGAGAACACGTCGAGACACAAAGTTGCAGTGATAGCAAGGGTGCAAACACAACACAGGGACATCAACAAGTGTTTCAGCAGAGATAGTCAAGACATTCTTCACAGAGATTTCAAGGGAGAGTTGGAGAGAGTTGACCACAATTTGAAACAATGTTTAAATCAAAATATCAACATTCATTTGAAAGAAACAAGAAATCAAAACCTTTATCATGCTCAGCCATTTATTGGTCTCTGAAGCTCATAATGTTAGTTTGTGTAGCTCAGATAGGTGTTCTAGTCTCAGAATGTTTCTATGAAGCGATGTAACACATTTTCTCCAATCCCCAGAAAAAGTTTTGCAAGAAAATACCTTGATTAGATTTAATTAAGCAGTTAATTAATTTTCCTAAGTCTAACTTAGGAAAATAAGTTTAATTAATAAGTATTAGTTGGGGTAAATCGATTTTCCTCTAGAGAGTTCCAGAAAAATCACTTTAAGGAGTCAAGGTGATCTTAGTGATCTATTGAGACTAGATCATGGTCATTGATTCATCAATGAGAGATTATAAGAAAAAATCGATGGGCATTTGGAGAACACGTCGAGACACAAAGTTGCAGTGATAGCAAGGGTGCAAACACAACACAGGGACATCAACAAGTGTTTCAGCAGAGATAGTCAAGACATTCTTCACAGAGATTTCAAGGGAGAGTTGGAGAGAGTTGACCACAATTTGAAACAATGTTTAAATCAAAATATCAACATTCATTTGAAAGAAACAAGAAATCAAAACCTTTATCATGCTCAGCCATTTATTGGTCTCTGAAGCTCATAATGTTAGTTTGTGTAGCTCAGATAGGTGTTCTAGTCTCAGAATGTTTCTATGAAGCGATGTAACACATTTTCTCCAATCCCCAGAAAAGTTTTGCAAGAAAATACCTTGATTAGATTAATTAAGCAGTTAATTAATTTTCCTAAGTCTAACTTAGGAAAATTAGTTTAATTAATAAGTATTAATTGGGGTAAATCGATTTTCCTCTAGAGAGTTCCAGAAAAATCACTTTAAGGAGTCAAGGTGATCTTAGTGATCTATTGAGACTAGATCATGGTCATTGATTCATCAATGAGAGATTATAAGAAAAAATCGATGGGCATTTGGAGAACACATCGAGACACAAAGTTGCAGTGATAGCAAGGGTGCAAACACAACACAGGGACATCAACAAGTGTTTCAGCAGAGATAGTCAAGACATTCTTCACAGAGATTTCAAGGGAGAGTTGGAGATGATTTTTTCTGTAGAAAGGTTAATTTTCCAGTTGTGCGAGTTGCTCTAGCAGGGGGTGTGAATTACCCTAGCAGGAAGTGGAAATTGCTCAGAGGGAGAAATTCTGGAGCAAGGATATTTGCACATGAGAGATCAATTTGCATAGGAGGATCGATTTCCCAATTGAAGTCGACATTTTCTAATGGAGGCCAAGAAAATTTTCCCAACCGATGCAAGTTGCCAGGAGAGTCGAGTTTATTTGCCAAGCCTCATGTGTGAGCCAAAACCAGCTTCAGAGGGAGACTGAATTTGTTCCAGTGGGTCAAATAGCTTCCAGAAGGTCAGAGAGACTAGCAGAAGTGATCAGAATTATTTTTCGAAGGTTTGCTATCTTACGACAACCAATTGTAATATTTCTGCTAACGATTTTAATAATAAAACCCTCATCTGCAAAATATTGGTGTTCATTATTTGTGTGTGTGCATAATTTCCTCAGTTCCTGTGATTACTTATTTCCAATGAAGTTGCGGTTATGTTTGATTCAATATTCGCCACAAGTTAATTGTGCAAGACAAATAATATAAATAGATAGGAGAATAATAACCAGTAACTGTCACAACATTTAAAAAATTCACACATAACCGGTTAGTTGATCAATTGATGAGTACTATAATAACTTATAACTTCCTCCAACATTTATAACTGAGATAAAAATAATTTTGTTAAGGGTGGTGTTGTATCTTTGTAGATAGTTCTAGGCTCGGGAACTATGCCAAAGCATCTAATTGAGGATTTATTTAAAGGGATGATCAATGACTCAAATCATTCACATGTATATAACTCAGAGGTTTCGAAGATTTCTCAAAGTGTTGATTCCAGTGCTAACAACATGCAATCTTTAAATGTTTATGACAGATGAAAAAAAAGATATCTAATAATTAAATACCCTCCCTGAATATTTGCATTATCAAATAAAGTCAAGGCATGTATAAAGAATTCTATAACTAACACTTACATATTCGAGAGATGACAGAACGCAATAATTTTATGATGCAGAGGTACTAATTTAAACAAACTGTTTAATCAGCTAATCTCAATAATGATAATAACTTTGCAAGGGCTATCAGGGGGATCAACACTTGATCTAGCCTTACCCAATACTCCTATTTTACCTCAAATATATGGAGAATAACAATAATGATTACACAAAGGAGACTCACATGAACACAAATGTTGCTAACTGAAGCCAGAAGCCTTTGATTATCTTCAAAAATTCCAAAATACAATAATGTTTCTGGTTCTATCAAAGTATCAACCCTTCTTGCTTTGAATTACAAAATACTTATAACTTCTTCTCAAAAATATCTAATTTATTACAATCTTTTACATAAAAATGAAGTTTTATCCAAAATAATTAGGATAACTCTAATTAATACAACTCAAAATAGAAATTCTAAAACTGATTTAGTGTAATCAGCACATTATTCGAGGGCTTAGTTTCCAGCTGCTTCCTTTAAATCTGATTCTGTTGATTCTGCTAATTCTGCTCCTGTTCCTTTGCCCAAATCCTGCCTTGAAATCTGCTTTCTATTTACTCAATAAGTTCATGGGACTTATCCAACTTAGCATCATCTGGATATGAAAATTTTATCACTTTCCTGTATGTTTCATCTACCTCTGTGTATTTTTCAAATGTGGGCTTGGTTACAAAAAGATGGTGAATTTCATACGAAATAAATAAATCATTTTCTAACCCTTGGAGAAAAGTTTTACCACCAACATTTCCTTTTACTTTAGCAAATTTTGAGTTGTCTATTGCTATATCATGTAATTTCTTCTGATAATCTTCCTACTGGATCAATTGGCCACGAGAATCCCTTAATGATGGGAGTCCTTTTTGCTGCAGAATAGAAAACTTTTTATGAAACCTCTTGATTTGAAGTACTAGGTTTTGGCATTTGTTTTCTAGTTGTAGCATCAAATTCCTCTTTGTCAATACTTTTTCTCACTTCAAGGACTGCATGTGTCTTGTCTTCAATACCCATTGCTTCAGTTCTTTAGTTTTTGAATACAGAACTTTGATAATCCTTGTTGCTTCTCCAGGTTTGTTGTCTAGTTATTTGATCTCAGTAATAGTTGTTTTTGCTTTGTGCACCAGAGGATCCTGTTCAAAAATAATTTCTATTGATATCCAAACATCTGAAATCGCTGAATTTATGTCTATACAAATCTTCTCTTTAGCTTCTGCCAGATTTTGTGCAGTGACTGATTTATCCATATATTTTTCAAGTTGTTTAGTAAGCTTGAAATTCTTTTGTACTTCTGCAAAACATGCATTATCTGCCTCGATTTTATTATCTTCTGCCTTTTGTAATGATGCCTTTAGTTTTTCAATTTCAATGTTCCTCGGTGATAAACATCCCATAGCTTTAAATAACTGTTTAGTTAAATCCTGGCTGGATGACTCTGCTTCTGCTGTAGAAGTTCTTGCACTGACTTGTTGCTCTTTCTCCTTCAGCAGTTTTTCCATGTCTGCCTCCATTTTCTGAATCTGGATGTTTTACTCAACAATCATACGCAGCATATTCTCTTTTTCTTTCTCTAATTGCCCTACTTCTTGAGCTTGAGAATGTTTTGTTGTTGGCAATTTCAATTGTTTCCTCAGTGCTTGAATATCTACATACCTATTTCTGATAATTTCTTCAGCAGCATCAATATCATTAGGATATAACCATAATTTGATTACAGGGTCTTCCAAACCTTTTATCCTAATATCTTTTGCTAAAGATGACATTTTTTCTAACTTAAGCTGAGAATTAATATTATTTAGAGAAGCCTGTAGCTCTGAAGCTACCATGGCAGAACTTGTTAGGGAAGAATATATAATTCACAAACCTATTTGTGTAGACCAATCTGATCTATGGGATGAATCTGTTTAGTGTCAAAAGAGAACACTGAAGTTTTGTAATCCTCTGCTAATCTTGGACTCGAGACCTTTGGCTCAAGAAATGCCAATTGAAATTGTCCTCTGTCAGGGTCCAACGCAGACAAGAGTATGGTTTGAGTAGTAGAGATATGCTTCCAAATCTCATAATAGGTAGCAGTCTTTAGCATTTCGTTCTTCTTCTTCATTTCTTTGAACCTAGCAAAAATACTTTGCTCACCAGGTGAAGGGTAAGCAGATGTATCAAGAATTATTTCTTTAGTTTGTTGCAAAGGAAACACAGGCTCACTTGATAACACAATTGTAGTAGATACCTTTGTATTTCCAACCTCCGAATTCTTCCTCTATATTCTTTGTTTTTCTCCTCTTAAAAACTCTGAATTCTGCTGATTTGGAACCTGAACCAGTAGGAGACATACTTTCACTTGGTCTCTTTAACTCTTTCTCTTTTAGTTTTGGATTTTCCAAGGTTGTTTGACTAGAAATTTGTTCTTCAACCTCCTGCAAAGTGTTCACTTCCCATACTTCCTAATTGGCATATTGTTCAATTTCTGGTTTTGAGATATGAGTATAACGAACATATTTTTGCTCAACTCTAATGAATGAAATTATTCCCAAGGGGTCATAATTCCAGTTGAAACTTAATCTAAACTTCATTTGGATCAATAAACTTTCCACCTCCTTATTAGCTGCTCTGGTATTTACTATGAATGGGCCAATTTGAGCTTTTAGCTTGAATTGAGCCTTTTGCTTTCTGGATACAAAATGAATCTCATCCAGATTCAAACTCTGTCTTATGAATTCTAGAGAAAAAATCCTCATGGGAACAAAAATTGGCAGTTTGTATGGTTAGAACTCAGAACCATAGACTCTAATCTCTGTGAAATTTTGATACAAGTACTAGTCTCCTACCCTTGACTGTTCACTCAGATGCAAAATCCTTTTAATTTCTATTGATATTCTCAGGATAGCATTACTGCTAGGGGGACACAATGGCAAATATAAAAATTGATCTACAAAATCACTGAAAGAGTAAACTTCTTAATTTCTTTTGACTAATGAGGTCCAGTGAATAACAGACTGCAGCCTTCCCTGTGAGACAAGCTTTTGGAGTGGTATTTTGAAGCTTCCTTACTGATGATATAAAAATAAATACAGCGATACAAATTGCTGCTTAAAAGATCTTTCTGCACTAAACTTCAAAAAATGTTCATGAATGATGTTTGAAATAAATTGGGCAAAGTCGAAAAGAACAGAGGCATTTTTACCAGGTGAAAAGACTAACAAAAACCCTAAAATGACTTCATCAACCCATTTATCACTCTGATAACCTAAAAGACAACAAGCCATAGAAATTACTTGTCTAAACATTTCTGGAAAGGCCGCTGAAGAATATGGTGGATTATGACGAGGTAATTCAGAACCCTCTGGGATGAAAGACTCAAAGATAATAGCTCATTGTTGAAAGGTGAGTTTTTGGTAGATTTCCATCAATGAATCGACTGAAAATGTATAAGGGAACTTGGAGGGTTGATTTGCAAGGCCTAGTAAATAGATTCTGGGGTTATTTAGAAAAAAGATTCACTGTTTCTGGCTACTATCGCTCTCTGGCTAGGTAGATAACGATTTTCAAACCAAGAAACAAATTCAGGAAAATAATGAGTTTGGGGGAAAACAAATTGAGGTAACATGGATTCGCAAAACCTAAAATCATCACTAGCATCCTCAAATTTCTGAAATGCCCAATTGTGTAATTCATTATATATCAAATTCACATTTGGTTTCTTTGATTTTGAAATCAATATCTACCAGAAGGAATTCATCTATATTAGGGATAGGAGGAAGCATTGGGTTGTCAATAGAAATCTTAGCTTTTCCCTTCTGACTAGCCATTTCGAATTAAGAAGAGAACAAGAGATTAAGGGTACCTGGGTGATCTGCTTGTTGATTGAAGTGATTGACTGTGAAATTCAGAAATCTTCAATCATTGAGCACTTTTGCAAAAACTAGCTAAATGAAGGAAAATGATAAGTTAATGGAGGATAAATCGGTTTCACAGATGATTTTGGATAGTGTTAGACACACATGGACAGCAAGAACAATATGAAAGATAATCAGGAGAGTACAATTTTTATTAACAAGAGATATACATTTATAGTACAATATGTGACTGTTGGGTTTCACATCCCAAGGTCTCTTGGACTCCTTTTGTCCATT
>APFE031380148.1:0-18004 GCA_000404065.3 Pinus taeda | reverse complement strand
TTTCTCTATCTAAGCACAGGAAGCAAAGCCTTCCTACCCTAGATAATGTCCTAGACTCTTCAATTAACCCAATTCTCTACCTTCTCCTCTTCTGTTACTTCTTCCTTTCACTAAGACTCAAATATTTATAGAATTTTTCATACAATGCCATGGTCCGCGGACCATGGGTGAACCTCAAAAACCGACTCAAAACTTATCCAAAACAAGGGGCTAAGCCCCTTTGATTCCTAATCATCTATGTGCTCTGTGTCCACAAATTGCGGAGACTTTACATCATTTACAAAATTGTAACAAAATTTGGGTCATCTTAACCCGAAACTAACCCATGGGACCCCATCCCAACAACCCTGATCCATGAGCAAACACTGTTTAGAAAGGAAATTTGTTGTTTGGTTTCTTTCATGTCGATATGAGCACATAAAAAGTAAGAAAAATATCTCTTCACACATAGTATGTGTTGAAGCACAGGCATCAACAACACATTTTGACACTGATTGTGGTTATTGACCCAATTGTCAGTAAGAAAAAAATCACCATAAACTTGAATACAGTGACATCCCTTATCCAGATCAACAAAAAAAAGGGCCTTGAGTGCAAGAAGTTCAACACGGTTATTGGTAACCCTCCCATAACCCATCTTGGCATGGGAACTATGACCCTTAGAAGGAAAAAAGACAAAAACCCCCTTCACTCGACTGGTTGACTTGCTGGGAGGATCCATCGAAATAACCCCAAGGAATAGATTTGTTAGGACTCTCAGATCTGATAAGGCACACATTGGAAGAGGCTGAGGGTTGAGGAAAATATGAGAGGATTTCCATTCCCTCGCCAACTATCAAGTCAGGCAAAGGACGAGAGTCATGAAATATGTAATTGTTGTGGGACATCCATATGCCCCAGGAGGATATGGGGGGAAAGCTTTGAAAGTTTTGGTAGCCAGGTTATGTAACCAATCTCTCCAACAATCTGCTACATTTTGTCCCTTCCATAAACACGCTAAGCTAAATGAGGTTTTAAGAGTAGTCCAAACTGCCTTGGAAAAGGGACAATTAATGAATAAGTGGCTGATAGTTTCTTCAATAGACCTGCATAAGAAACACCAGCCAAGTCCGACCTTTGAGCGTTTTTTCATTACATCCCATGTGGGAGCTTTCCCTGTAAGGAGGCACCACATAAATATCCGAGACTTTAATGGACACTTCATTTTCCAGATGATTTTACACCACCATTCATTTTCAATTTGTTGTCCCCCTACACTGATATGGAGATATTGGGGTGTTGTTGTGGTAAAATCACAACCCCCCCCCCATTTTTATCTTATTATCTTTATAATAATAATGGGGATGCTTTTTGTAAATTTTGGCTAAGTGGCATTTTAATATTTTCTTTTGGTTAAGTGTGCAATTTTTTTACGAGATTTTTGCTTTCTTCAGATTTACCTTCTGATTGCTTCATTGCGTTCAATTTTTCACTAGCTTTCCATCGGTTCTCATTTGGACCCACAATTTACCATTGGTGCTTATCTGAACTTTGTGATTTTTACCGGCTCGGCTAAAAATATACAAAATATATATTATTTTAATTTTTGTAAATTAATTAGTTTTAATTGTAAATATATATTTACAATTAAAACTAACTAGTCTTACAAACCACCACAACCAAAATTGTATTAATAATAATTATATTAGGTTATAAACTAAAAAATATATTATTTAGAATCGGAATCTCAAGTTTTATTTAATTTTCAAATCTACAGTTTTTATGTTAGTTCGAATTTTTTTAATAAAAGTGACTATAGTCTTTTATATAGTCGAGAATTTTGAATGGTTATAATTTTTATTAGGAGAAAAAGACGAACTCAAGCTTCCTCTCATCTGTTCTCCTTATATTAGGTCCTCCCCAAATTTTCAGATTCTCCTCCCGCTTCTCTATTTATTATAACTCCCGAAATTTTCAGAGTCCAGATTCTCCTCCCGCTTCTCCATCTTCCTCGAGATTTCAGATTCTCAACAATTCATCCTCCTTCCGAAACACCCACTCCTCATCTCCTCCTTATCCCTCCTCATTTAATTCCCTTATACCTCCCACGTTCACCATGGTTTATATATAATAAAAAAGCCACTAACCCATTGTAATATTTTATTAATATATATTATATATATAATATTTATTTTTTATTAATTGTAATTTGATTAAATTGTGATTAATTTAATTTGCATATTATTAATTAATCTAATAATTGTAATTAACTATTGTTTTTTAATTATAATTATACAATTAATTAGAATTATTAGTTAATTTAGATTAGAATTTTTAATTAAAATTTCTTATTTTGGTTTAAGTATGTTTTTTTTAGAATTTTGAAGTTTTGACACTTTAATTTTGTAAAGACGTATTTCAAGATTTACTTGATCAAATGAGGTCCACAATACCTTGTTAGAAAGTTAAGATTGAGGAGAATAATTTGGGAATGATAAGTTTAGCAAATTTAATCATTTAATGACCTAAAAATTTAGTAGAAGACAAAGTGACGAATTTGCAACAACAATTGGTTTTTCCTAATTTGATTTGGGTACATTTCATTGGCTTAGAAACACTGTTCTCTAATTCATTCCCCAGTAATACTCGAAGATAGATCCATTAGAAACAACCATAGTATGAAATTTCTTTGGATTTTAATTTAGCAATTTCATGAGAGTTTACTTTTCTGATTTCTAATATGCAATTTAATTTATTTTTATTTTGGGTTTTGATTGGTGTGTAGTAGGAGATCAATTGGAGAAGTTCAGATCTGAGGCATTTTGGAGCAATGGAAAGAGACCAACAAAGAGAAAAATGGTCAATTTGCAGCTCTAATTTAGGATCCGGAAAGCTAATCTCAATAGTTCTCCATTGTTGGAGATTCTTTTAATTATTAAATATCAGTTTTGAGAATTAGGAAGGGCTTCCTCTTCTCTACAACTAGTGAATTTTGAAGCACTACTATAAGAGATTATTAGCTGCCCGTGAGGGGAAAACTTCAAATCTAAGGTGTTTACGGGAAATTCTGTGATTTATCTTGTAGTGCATTTACACTTTTGTAGTGTATTGTAAGTTGAATCATGGAGAGATAGAGCATTTTGAGCCCTGAAAGATAAGATTGTTTTAATACTATTGTAAGCAATTTTTTCAAGGAGCTGAAGCTACTCATGCACTGCAAAATTGTTATGAGGTTCTAGTATGATTTTAATAATTTTCCATTTCAATGCACTATTCTATGAAATGTAAGTTAATCACTTTTTTTCATTAGAGTTTTTCTAATTGATTTTAATTTCTGTTCTAAATAGTGTATTGCATTCTAATATTGAGCACTATTGTCGTATTGATTGTTTTATGCTATTGAAGTTTTCTAGGAGCCATCTTTAAGCAGCAGAACATAATTAGAATTAATACGAATTCATTGAAATAGGAATAAATTGAGCAGTAGCTATTTATTGTTCAAATACATTCCTATTTTGTTTTCTCTTTCATTAATTAAATGAACTATTTCTTTAATTAGTGAAAAACATATAATGAATTCAATCATTATATAAATAGTCCTCTTCCCCTGATTAGTTAGTTCATTTGCTCTCAAATTGAAAGAAGGCTATCCTTTTCCAATTTGAGATAAGATTATCTTTTTGCTTGCATCTTAGAATAGATATGCATTTAGAATAAAAATTGCATTTTAAAAGTCCCATTACGTAGGGGCAGACCTTAGTGTGGCTTGGATGAGCCCTTAAGGCAGCTTAAGGATATGCTTGGTTTCTTGTGCACAATAAGAGGGTGGATCTAGTTGCTCTTTTTCTGTTGGTGAGTAATAGATAAAAAACAAGTTAACAAGGAGAGAGAAGGGGGCAACTAGACCCAATTGAACTAGTTGGAGGCATTACACAAGCGAATAAGAGTATGATTTGGGACTTTAACTAGGTGGTCTTCCCTGATGTTGATGAGGTCATTTTTGGCCATCAAAGTTTTTGGTGCTAGAAGGAAGGCCTATAGTGAATTGTTTCTTTAAATTCTAAGTGTTATAATTTTTTTTTATCACATTTCAATGACTCCTTTTAAGCGACGACTTTGGAGTTGCTTTATTGGACTTTCACCTACTTCTACTCCAATTCAGGTAATAAAACTCTTGTCAAAGACGAAATTCAATGGTAAGAAAAGTGCATCTTCTTATGAACATGTTCTTCAATTTATTTTAAATTGTAATAATTTTGATATTGATGAAGGTGTCATGTGCAGGATGTTTACCCTCACTTTGATAGGAGTGGAAAAAAACCTAGTGTAAATCACTACTGTTTGCTTCCATTCACACTTTGGACGAGTTTGTAAAAATTTTCGTACATGCTTTTTAGGATTATAACTACAAAAAGGTATGTGACCAACTTGAAGCACTCTGACAATTTGAAGGTGAGTCTTTAGATGACTTTCTCATTAGATTTAAATTAATTTGTTTTCAATTTTAATATAAGGATTTTCCTCCCGAGTTTCAATTAACGGGATGGTTTAGAAAATTAGTTTCCCTTCCTTGTATTCCAATTCCATATGAGGCAATTTCAAGTTTTGTTGAATCTTCTTTAATTTCTATTAACATGATCGAGAATTCCGATATGGAGGTGCATGCCAATCATGATGAAGTTGCCTTGACATGTATAATAAATTCCTTCATTTAGTGCACACTTCTTACAACATTAATGATGATCATGATATTCTCCTACATGTTAATGAATCACAATCACAAAGATGGGAAGAATATGGTAATAGACTCCAAGAAGATACCAAAAACATATTTGAAGAATCAACTGCCTCACAATCTAAAAGGCACAAGAGCAAATTGAAGATTACAATAATGTATAATTCGCTAAAGAAATTTATGAATTTTATCATGTTAATCAAATACAAAATTCAGGGCAGCTAAACAACAATATTCAAGAAAGCGTAAGTATCCAAATGAATGATCAAGAATCTGAAATTTACAATGGACAAAACACACAAGATTATGCAAATAGACATATTTTCAGGTTCATTGCCTCTAACTCTCATTTATCTCTTTATCCTGATATTTTTGTTGATAGCAATTCATCTTCATTGTGCATTAATGTTATTTCAGAAAATATAGAGGTTGATATAAATAAATTGTCAATTAGTTTTCATAAAGATAAAGAGACATTCAATGATCATTATTTCAATATAGATGAAAATGTGCTCAATCCTCCTCATTTTAATGCATTGTATGAGAATGAAGAGAATTCTAGTGAATGCCACAAAGTCATTTTTGATGATTACCTTTACATCCAGGATGTTGATTTATCTTACTCTCCAGTAAATCCTCATGCTCAAAGTCAAATCATATTTGAAAATCAAGAAAACTCCAATTTAGATATTGTTCCAATTAGTTCTCATTTTCAAACAATTAATTATTTTTGTGATTTTGGCATTCAAGCATCCATCCCATTTTTTGATTCTTATGATGATAAAGTTCTCGCACATGTTCATAGTCCCTATTCTTTCCCTTTTTCACAAGTTGATGCCAACGAACATTTTGATTGTATTATTTTATCTAATTCTTGTGAAAGGAAAGTACTCTCAAATGAGTCCCAATTGTGATGTAACATTAATTGTAACAATAGTGTGAATTACGATTTCAATTTATTATTTTTCCTTCATTTATTTTGGTTGATTTTAGATTTATTTATTCTTGCATTTTTCTGTTTTTAGATGTCATTTGCTAGCATATTGATCAATTAAATGTCCAAAATTTGCAATGTACATTGCTATAATGTGAAATAGAATCTCAAGTTTTAGATTATGACCATCAAGGGTTGTTAATACTCCAATTCCATTTTATGGTCATATCTTATCACCTTACTTTTCCTTCTAGAGTGCGTTTTCAACATTAATAATCTCTTTTGAATGCATTGATGCAATATTTCCAACCTCTTAATTTAACCAATTATCTTTTAGTAGATTCATCAAGCTTCCATTCAAATTTCATTGATACATTTGAAGTTGTTTGGAAGATTCAGTTCTATCGAAGATTGCTAATGACTTGTTTCATGATACTAATAATTGTTCAACCTCTCTTTCCTTTAAACTCTTCCATTTTATATCAATTATCCATCCATATTTTTATGATCCCATAGATATTTGGTTGGAGGAAAATCTTCAAGAGAAGGTGATTGTAAATATGTTATTTTTTGCAAATATGTTAGTAATAAGTGTACATATTACATTCAGATTTATTTATGTTTGTTTAATTATAATTACATCTTTGTTACTGATGCGTGACCTGGACATACATGCAATAAATAAAATGATGAAATGGTTACACTGGAAGTATGATTTTACCTAATTTCAGTCCGCTCCCTAGATTAGGATTTGGAATAGATTAATTTAGATTTATATTTCTTTCCTGTTTGTATTTATTTCAATATTGCATAATTTTCAATAAGAAGGTAGTGAAGCCTATGCATTTACCTTAATATTCACTTTATTTTGGTAAAGAGTGTCTTGGAGGATATTTACCATCTATTATTTTCAGATCGTATTCATGCTTATGGTGCACTTGTTTATTTCGCTCCATTACAACTATGCACTTTTGAAATAATAATTTCTCAAGCATTGTTAAATGTTCTCATTTGCCACTTTTTCTCTTCCATCACTATTGTTCCTCAATATGAAGTGGATATAAATCAATAACTCATTACTTAGTAGTTATTTTAAATTAAATAAGTAGACGATGTTGGAACATATGGAAAATCGAAGATAATACATGGGAGAATGTCAAGAACTATAAGGTAAACTTACAATTAGACTCTTCCAGGTATGCATAGACATGTTCATCTTCATCTATTGTTAAGTTTTTCATTTTTCATAGTTTACTACTTATTTATGTTTTGCTTCTTTTGCAAGTCTTCATTCGCTTGATTTGGAGGCTATATTTTTATTAGCAAATTTAATATACTTTTGAAATAAGCAAGCAAATAGCATATTTAAAGTCATAATCATGTTAAGGGAATTATTTTCTTTCCCATCAATTTTTTTGTACTTTGTATTAATGCTTCTATTCATATTTCCTTTCTTTGCAAATTTGCAAGATGAGTCAATAATCATATTCCACTTCTTGTTGATGTAGTTGAAATGAAAATTTGGACTCTTTCTTGTTCATATTTATCATAAGAGAAGGAAAATTGTAAAAATATCTTGCAATAAGTTATAAAATTATCTTATCTAGGATTTTACCTTTGCCCAATCTGAATCTTAAATTTGTTGAGTTGATTTGGCTTGTGTCACTCAATTAGAACACTAAATTCGAGGTAGTGGGCTTGGAGTTCAGTTTTCATGTGTTTATTGCTAAATTATAACAATCTAGTCTAGTTATTATCAGTTGTACTCAGTTAACTTCCTCCAAGTTTTTTGCTGATGTGGAAATTCAAATTTCTCAATTTTACTAAGGCTAAAGTCAAACACCATGCATCCACTCTAGTCACATTTCTTTCTCTCAGGATGATATAGAACCTCTAACTGATAAATCTTGGGATCTCAGTCCCCTGTTTTTCATTTCATTTTTAAGAGAATAACCTTTTCAAGTTATTTTCCTCGAGACTTCGAACCTTGAGGCTGATCGAACTCAAGTCTATATTATATCAGAAGTTTTTTTAAATATATTGTGAGATTTATCATTCGAGAACTCAATACCTCAGAACCTCAAAAACACATTTTATCAGAAGCATTTTAAGATATGCTTTGATATTTCTAACCTGAGATCCACGTAGCCATTTTTTTGATCATAACACTCAATTTCTTGGTTCACTCAATAAAACATTTAGTAAAGAAGATAGCCCCCACTTCATGGTCTTCACTCAAACCTCGCTATCTCAGAGTCTCGTAAGTCAATTTAAATTACAAAATGGCATTCGGGATTTACAATACAAGATTTATTCCCCCTCATGCATATTTATTGATGTCAAACTATTTTTCTCGGAAGATTTATTTTTAAATACAATACAAAATTTCGTTCTAAAATTCCTATTTCCCTCTATACTGAACCTCCTCAATATCTCAGACATGTGAGATATCAACCTGTTTTAATTTCATAGGACTTTTGCCAACTCATTCAGTTCAACTCAATCACCATGCTCACATGGAATCCTCATTAATGATTTTTTTAATGTCATGATGCTTTATTCAATCTTGACTTTCATGTTAGCTTGGTATTCGAGAACTTGGATGTGTTTTTTATTATAATTTAACCCAATATCCAATCATTCATTCCTTGGGATGACTTTATGACTTTAGGCATATACCTTTTTCATGGTGTGTGCACATGGATGTTATCGTTGTGCCTTCATTGGATACACATCTTCACATGTATGGTTGGGCCTCTTTTTACTCTACACAACAATCTTCCTGGCTAATGAAAAGTTCATCACTTGTGGCTTGCTTACATTTTTTTCTTTATTTCAGTAATGGATGCTCATTTCATCATACCGATCATAATTTAATGTGCATCCTTTTTATCTTTTCAAGGTATTCTTGAGCATCCATTATAACAATAAAATTGACTGGTAAGAAAATATAAATATGCAAAGGTAATGGATCTTGGTCATCCTCTTTTGGTTCACGTGTATTTGATATATTGATCCATACTTATCATGCAAATATTCAAGTCATCTCCATATACACATAAGTGCTACATAGGTTGGGACTTGGTCACGACTTATGAGATTTTATGAAATTGTTGGAGTTAATATGAAATCTGAAATACAAAGAGAACACTTGCCGTTGCAATTCATTTAAGAAGCACATCTTCATTTTCATTTATGATGAATTTTATTTACTTTAGATTCCTTGAACATGAATCATTATTTTTCCTAGATTTATTGCTCGCTTTAGTTTAGATTTAATAAGTGATGATTTTTGGGTCAATGAGAACTTCATAGAATACAACCTCTTTTATTGGACAAAATCGATATCCCTCAAGTAAAATTTTAACAAAATTATTTAAATGGTAATTTTCATATGCCCACTTTCATCCTTTCTATTTCCTTGCTTTGTTGTTTCAATTTTGTTTTTAATTTTGCTGATATAAATCTTTGTTTTACATCTCTTCACTAATTTTTTCATACCGATACCAACTCAGATTTGGAACTCATTTTCCTCGTTGTTTGCTTTTGAGTTTTGGAAGAGCAATTACGATGTTTATCAAGTCAACTAAATTGGGGAGTCCCTAAACCGTCAATTTGTTTCTCAAGCATTGGATTGGTAAGATGTTCTCATGAAATCAGAAGATTTGCAAAAGGAAAAACTTCTCATTTGGATTCATTTGACCTTATTACTACTATTCATTTTAAGGTTTGAGAGCCTAATTGATTATAACTATGTAAAATATAATTTATTAAGATATAAACATAAGATGAACACACACATGTTTGTCTTATTTTACTCTTTTGTTGAGATATTTTTATAGTTAGTATTGTTTGGGTTGTCTTTTTAATTTGGGTTTTCCTTTCCTTATTTGACATTTTTGAAGTTTTGCTGATTTCTTTCGCTTTAGTTTGGATTTATTTTTCCTTTTGTTGTTAGTGATGGTTTGGTTTTGGCGATATTACCAAAATTTATGTAAAAGGGGTTTTCCATACCTAACATTGGTTAGCATACATGGGAAATTTGTACTCTGTCTATTTCAATGGGTTTCATTTACCGTAAAGGGACTTTTTTATGGAATCCTAAAGCCCTCATTCCTTAAATATTTTCCATGGAGTAACATGTATCCTTTCTAAGTGATGTAGTTCATCTTTTCAAGGAAATAACTGACCCTGAGTTTAACTTAATGGATCCCTCCTATCATTGCACTTTATAAAAACCTTTGAATGGATAGTCACGAGGAAGGTTATGGAGTCAATATTACAGAAGTATTATATACATTTGCTAAAGCATCTTTTACCATCCCACTCTTTCACTCAACTACATCATAAACATAGCTCACAAATGTGCTTATCAAAAGGGTGATCAAAAGGGGAAGCATAGGAAGTACGAGCAAACTCGTCGGGCCTATGGACGCTCGCTAGTAGCAAGGACATGCTTGTATGGAATTAATGACAACTTTTCAAGGGTAATGAATAAGCTCGTTAGCAACGAAGCAATGTCAAAGACCATTTATATCAACGAATATATGATTTTATCAAAAACTCCCTATCTATACCTTCTTCTATTTCTCATAAGAGGTAATATTAAATATTAAATACTCCCAAAAACTTAGATTCATGATTTTAGACTTAGTCTACTTTGAGTACTTATCTTTTTGAAAATATATTGCTTGATTTATTAATGTGGGACCCTTGGAAAATGTTTTACCATTTAATGACTTAATATAATTCCTCACTTTAACCTTTGGGTGAAGTTAAACTCATTACCTTTTAACCATAGATAATTGGTTCTTCCCCTTGAGTCTCCATTGTTGTGGTAAAATCACACCCCCTATTTTTAGCTTATTATATTCATAATAATAATGGGGACCCTTTTCGTAAATTTTGGCTAAATTGTCTTTTAATATTTTCTTTTGGTTAAGTGTGCAACATTTTTGCAAGATTTTCATTTTCTTCAGATTCCTTCTAATTGCTTCATTGTGTTCAATTTTTCACTAGCTTTCCATTGGTTCTCGTTTCATATCATTTGGACTCACGGTTTACAAATGACACCTACCTGAAATTCGGTAATTTTTATTGTTTGTGCTAAAAATGTACAAAATACATATTATTTTAATTTTTGTAAATTAATTAGTTTTAATTGTAAGTACTGTTTTTTATTAATTTTTATTTTACTAATGGTCATATAGAACCACCATAGCCGAGATTGTATAATAGTTAATTATAATTAAAAAAATATATTATTTTAGAGTTTTTAGGATCTCAGAAGTTTATTCAATTTTCAAATTATAAAAAACTTTTGAAATGTCGAAACTCTTTAATAAATGTGGCTGTAGTATTTCATGTATTTTAGTGGTTGTAGTTTTTATTAGGAGGGAGGGACCCACTCCACGTGGCCCTCCTCTCCTACCTTCTCCTTATATTAGGCCCTCCCAATTTTAGACCCTTCACTTCTTGTAACTCTATTTACATATAGCTACCAAAATTTTCAAACCTCACCCCTCCCTTCTCCTCCTTCTTCCTCGAGATTTTAGGTTCTCAACACTTGATAACTTATTTTAAAAACCCTCTGAAATCATCCTCCTTCTGAAACACAGAGACCTCCTTATATCTCCCACTCCTTATCTCCTCCTTATCCCTCCTCATTTAATTCCCTTATACCTGTTATAGGTCTATTTGGGCACATCACTTCCGACATTCAGATCACTACGGTTAGGGCTCATCAAACCCTAATTCATTTGTTTCATGCCCTAAGCAAGTCATCACATTGAATGATTCCATCCATGAAAGTTTCCAAGCCTTAAGCCTTGCTGAAATGCCTCCTTGGGACACCAGCACAACCTTGGTTAGGGGTAACTGCACTGCAGAGCAGGCAGGCCCATTCAGGCCTGCACTGCAGTGAATTTAGGCCCTATTTGACCTGAGCTGGGCAATATTGAGTGAAATTTGCATAGGGTTCTGGCAATATTCCTTGATTCTAGATGATTCTAGAAGGATCCCATCTCTTATCTCCTCCTATGAGCTTGAAATTGGATAGGATAAGGATCAATTAACCTCCTATACTCTCATCCCTTGCTCCATGGAAACTAACTCCAAGTTTGGAAGGCCATTAAATACCCTCATTTATGATAGAACCACCTCCATTTCCCTATAAATTGAGCACTCATCACAGTGATCAAGGGGATAGAATATGAAGATTGTAGAGAAATTCTGTTGGTTTGACATTGAGTTCATGTGAAGAAATGTCATGTTGCTGGATTGGTGTGCTTTTGGTGTGACAAGGGTTGGATTGAAGCTAGATGAGTGGCATAGGATCGAACTGTATTGGGTGAAACTCCTCCTTTTACATTAATAAAGTTGTTTATTCCTTTTCTCTTATTCTTGTTCATATCTATGATGATTATGTGTTTCAATGTCTTCGATTCCATTGGTTTATAGTAGATAGATCATGTATGATTTGATCATTGTTGTTTCTTTTTGTGTTGACACGTGTACCAATTGAGCGGATTCAGTTCAAGTGGGAGCGACAGGAGCAATTCAAAGGAGATCAAGGAAATGAAAGACTACAAGTAAGTTGCTTCATCTCATCTATCTACTATAGGAAAATGTTAAACTACTTTCTTTCTTTTGTTCTAAGTGTAGCTACCCACTTAGGGAAAATGTGTTTATCCGTAGATACAAATTCCATATAACAATACCTCCTACACTCACCATGGTTTATATATAACCAAAAAGCCACTTACCCATGGTTTAATTTTTTATTAATATTGTTTTATAATTATTTTAATTTTTTATTTGATTAAATTGTAATTAATTTAATTTGTATATAATTATTTAATCTAATATGTAATTAATTATGTTCTCTTCTAGGGTTTTGGAGAGATGGTTCTAAAATATCTTGCCACGTCAGATTTGAAGACTTTGGACACTTCCCTCACATCTGCGGCTTGTGATAGGCCACATGAGTGCCCCTGCGGGGAGGGGAGAGATCCCCTCCTGTCAAAGAGTCGCTGTAGGTGAATCAAGTAGCAAAGGAGGAGCTCCCTCAACAAATCATCATGGATTCAGCCCTAACGACATTCCAGTCATGGGAGCTCAGTGGCAAGCCCAACTTTGAGGACAATGCATGCCAAGGGCTAACAAAAAACCAATATTTGTGATCCCATCCAATAAAATGGAGAACTACTGCAAGTTTACTAATGACCATGCCCTGATTTGTAAGTTCATTGGTATATGGCCTTCAGAAAGAGATATCATCTAGTGGATCCAGTTAAAATGGTAGCCGAAAGGCCATATAAACTTAAAACTGGGAGACTAGGTTTTTTTCACATTCATTTTCACTAGCTTAGAGGATAAGGAGAGAATTTTTGAAAATGGTCCATATGTTTACTATAATGCTAGCCTTTTTATTCATTTATGGGAGGAATTCTATAACCTAGATCAAGAAACATTCATGGCTTCCCTAGTCTGGGTTCGAATTTTTTCCCTACTAGTCAATTTTTGGGATCCATAAATTTTAGAAGGGATAGGTAACTCTATTGGAAGATTTGTAAAAGTAGTCGATTCTACCCATCGTGGGAGATATACATCATATGATTTAATATATGTCTATATCAATATCATAGAGCCCCTCCCTGAATTCGTGGAGCTTGAATACCAAGATGAGGTCTGGAAGAAACGCTGGACTATGAACACATCCCCTTTTGCTGCTAAAGATGTCATGAATATGGGTATTTGTACAAAGCTTGTACTTTGAATAAAATGGATTATATGGACACAAAATCTCCCAAAGAATTGACCCCACCATAGGATGATAGTGAAGGCTTTCAAGAAGTCTCCATAAAAAGCGAAATACAAACCCCCCCCAATCAAACCCTCCTACCCCGCCACGGAGAAATCAGGAGAACTAGAATATATATCAAGTTTTGCAAGAGGGGGGAGAAAGCTAGGTGGTATATCAACAAAAAGACACTGTGAATTTTAGGGTTCCACCAAAGAATACTTCAAAGCCCAAGAAGAAAGATCAAGGAGAACGCTTGGATATGGAAGATCATGAACCGCCCAAAGACCAGACAAATATGGAGATTGATGGATCAAAAGAGGAATTGAGTACAGAGGAACAAGTGTTGAAGAGGATGCTGAATGAATGACAAAATATGGATAAGAGATCATACCAGAAGATCAAAATAAGTTGTATCAAGACACATTCCAACAATACCAAGCCAAGAAAATCCAAATCCCTCCAGATCCACTTGACCCACTTGGCTCCCAACTGGGCAGTATCTCGGATCAAGGGGGACAAGGAAAAGGAACCAAGAAACATGGTAATTATTTTTACAAGAATCAATACAGATGGTTGGAGATCTGTTGGTTAAATCAGGAAGGGTGGTGCCTCTCTTGATGGTCTTCCACCAAATAAACAAATATTCCCAATCATTGTAATCTCCTGGAATGTAAGAGGCCTCAAAACCAAGGCAAACAAAGGTACTTGAAGGAACACTTAAAACATGAAAAACTGAGTATTGTGATGCTCCAAGAAACGAAGGTTTCTGAAGAGAGATTAAGGTAAATTATAAGAAGTATGTGCCCCTTGTATGAGATGATGTCCTTGGATGCAAGGGGAAGTGCGATTGGGCTTTCCATTCTTTGGAATCCATCCCAGATCCTTTTTGAACACTGGGTTAGCATGCCTTGAATTGTATCGAGGATATTTAGACACATTAAAACTTGAGACTAGGCCTTACTATTGGCTGTCTATGGTCCTCACATTCCAGGGGAGAAAGTTTCTTTCCTTCATAATATAGGAAAGCTCAGAAATATGTGCCCACATGAAATATGGATTATTGATGGGGACTTCAACCTTATCTCATCGATTGAGGAGAAAAAGGGAGGGATCAAAAGACAAGATCCAGAGATGGAGTCATTTAGAGACATGATCTCAAAGTTGAAATTGGCAGACATACATACCATTAACGGAGTGTGCACATGGACTAATCACTAGGGGGGATCTCACCAAGTTGCTTCACGCCTGGATAGATTCCTAGTGTCAGAAAATATTATAAGCAAAGATATTTTCTTTGAAGCTTCTATTATTCACTGCCTCGGGTTAGACCATTGGTCGATCTAGATGGAGACGGATATGAAATTGGCCCTAGAAACATGTCCTTTATATTCGAGTTCTTATGGTTCCGAGACCCCTCCATTCTTGGGAAAATAGAGAGTTGATGGAAATATTGTTCGGTGCATGGAATGAACTGCATGCATACCTTCCAACTTAGACTAAAGGAGCTTAAGAAGTAGATAAAATGGTGGAAAAAAATGGAATTCAACCATATCATGAAGGACCAACATCACCTTCAAGAGTGAATGCAAAACATTCAACAACAGATGATCATTGAAGGATGCTCAGGGGCCCTTGTAGTGGAGGAAGGAATAACCCTGACCCAAATAGAAGAAAGGCAGAATTAAGAGGAAATCCTTTGGAAACAAAAATCCTAGACCCAGTGGCTCAAAAAAGGGGAGTAGAACACCCGCTTCTTTCACAAAGCTTTGATTCAACATCGTTAACACAACTGGATCTCTTTGTTGAAAGACTCATCAGGTAATCGTCTAGTTCACCATAACAAAATGAAGAACCTTGTAGTGTGCCATTTTCATAACATTCTTTCCGATCCATGTTTAGATTGATCGGGAGCTATTCAAAGAATAGCCAATCACATTCCCTGATTGGTTAGTAGGGACCATAACCTGGCACTAATGAGGGCCATTGCCTTGGAGGAAGTAGAGGAGGTTGTAAAAGGGATGGTTAAAATAAAGCGCCAGGACTATATGGTTTCATGATAGATTTATTTCAGGCAACTCGGTCCTTTTTAGTGCAAGACATCCTGGAGGTGGTGGAGGAATCTTGTAGATCCCAAAAGGTACACACTATTCTCAACTCTACTTTTATAGCTTTAATTCCCAAATCTGTTCATTCTTAGGAGCCTCATGATTTCCATCTTATTGCGACGTGTAATGTAATTTATAAACTTGTCTCCGTCATCATGGTCAAGAGATGAAAGTCTCTTGCATCCTCATTGATCTCCCCTGAATAAACTGGTTTTGTTGAAGTTCGTCAAAATTTTGATGCAATTATAACATCCCAGGAAGCTTTTCATTCTCTTAAGCATATTAAAGCGAAGGATATGTTGATCAAGTTGAAACATTCTAAATATTATGAACACCTTAGCTGGCCCTATCTTCTAAATATCCCGAAGGCCTTCAATTTTGAATCTCGGTGGATCAATTGGGTTTCCTCTCTAGTTTTCTCGATCTTAATCAATGGCTCTTTGTCGAGAACCTTCAATACTTCAAGAGGCATTAAAAAATGTGATCCTCTCTCCCCCTTCCTATTTATTCTAGATGTGAAAAGCTTGGGTCGTTACATTAAATCAACTGTTCATTTAGGCTACATCAAAGGCATCCACCTTTGGGGTTAAGACTTTCTACTTACTCATAAAAAAATTGTGGATGACATCATGCTCTTATGCCAAGTCTCCCTCCAGGAAATAAGAGAGATTAAAAATATTATTCATGACTTTATGCAAGCCTCTGGTACCCTGATCAATAATGAAAAATCCAATATTTTCTTATTCAATACCCCGGTCCCTACCTAGTCCTTCTTGACTTGTATTTTGGGTTTTAGCACTGGATCTTTGTCCTCCAATATTTAGGCATTCCTCTGGTACTTAAATCCTTACGAACCGCTTGTTGGAAATACATTTTGGAAAAAATTCAGTCCAGACTCCATGGCTAGTCCTTTAGTCCTCTTAATTTATCGGATGGTTCTTCTGAAGGCTTTTCTCCAATCCATGCCAATTTATGAGTTATTGGGTTTAGCTTCTCCCGAATCTTCATGCTATGATATGGTTGAAATATTCAAAAAGTTTCTGCGGAGGGGTGCTCAAGAGGCCAATAAATGGGCATTAGTCTCATTGACCCATATTACTGAGCCCAAATTAGTAGGAGGCCTTGGTATCCAGGATTCGTATACCCTCAACCAAGTTATGGGTGCGAAATTATGGTGGAGGTGGATTCAGGGTGTATCATATATGTGGAAGACTATATGGAACTGCAAATACCAAATGCTGACTCTACTGAAGATAAATTAAGAATTTAGAACACCCCTAAAGGCTCCTCAATATGGAATTTAGCCTAAGATAATAGGGATCTCATTTGTTCTCACACTTTGTGGGAAATCCAAGATGGAAGAAGATCACTTTTATGGCAAGACTCATGGAAAAACCAAGCTAATCTCTTCAACCTGTAGGATCTTGGGGACATTTTTCTCTTCATGAGCAGGCATAATTGTATATATGTGGAGCATTTCTGGTGACCATATCCGGATCCCACATGGAGGCTTCAAAAATCGTTCAATCTTCACTCGGAGTACAAGTCGATCCATGTGAAAAATGTTCTGGAGTCGAACATGGAAAGACATCGCCTGATTACCAGCCAATGATGTAAGCTGTTAACATGCGTGAGAGGAATCGCCACTAATGACAATGACCCTCAAGGTACTATAGTACAATTCATGTGGTGTGAAAAAGGACTTGGCGTTGAACACCACATAAAGTCTCTCGGTCGAAGGCCATTGATCTAAACCTGTCGCCGAAAGTGAGAAACTTTCCATTGAGGCATGCAAGCTTCAAAGTACTGAAAGGTTGTTCCTAAGTCAACTTCTTGGATAATGAGCTAATGTTGACAAGAAGCGACCCGTTGCAGGAGGGCCTTAATGAATCCCACATCAATGACACGGAATGAAGCAAATGATTTTGGAGGTGAAAACAATCTGACGATACAGGGTTCAGGGTGGCGGTCATGAAGGAATGGAGCATGAATGTATTGCAGTGGGTGAGACACAGGTGAATTGTCTGAATGACTTCTCTTGAACATATCAGCGACATTGACGATGGATTGGTAGCGTTAACCCCAATGATGGATGGTGTGATGGACCAATGGTGATGACCAGTGAACGGAACAACCCAACCCGACATGGATGCGGAAGGAAAGTGTCATGTTGAAGAGAGACTTGATACCAATAAAGTTTTTTCAAGTTTTCTTCCCAATTTTCCCCAGTCATTGCTGACCAATACCTCTTTATTTTTGTCAAGCTTGAGGAGGATAACATATGCTTGTTCTATATTCTGCCCTTTGGGGGAACGTGTCGCTATATTTTAGCAAGCCTAGCGACAGTGAAACTTGTTCTCGTCCATTTGGACGAGTTTGTCGCTATTTGGTTTTAACGAGTTTAACGACAAAGATAACTCGGTCCCTTTCAATTTTAGAGAGTCTGA
>APFE031380134.1:0-10281 GCA_000404065.3 Pinus taeda | reverse complement strand
AAATGATATTTTCTTGCAATACAATTTCAAGCAAGATTATGATTTATTTGTTATTTAAAATATATTTTTTAGTGTATTAACAAAAAAATACTCATAAGATCATTTCATTTATAAGTTAGACTATGTGTGTGAATTAGGGTTATTTCAGGTGGTCTGGTATCTTCCACCATAAGACCATTTAATTTATTAGTTAGATTGTGTGTGAATTGTGGTTATTGCAGGTGGTTGGGTAGAAAGGTTGTTATCTTCCCCACTGAGTGGTATAATGATGAGAAATATTACTGTAGTGGCTATGCCCCTATAAATGTTGTTGTATTGATCCCCACTTGATTGATACAATGATTAGTGGCTATGCCCCTATAAATTTTGTTGTATTGACCCCAACTTTCACCCTAAGAATGGAAGAGAGAATGGTTTCCCTTTCAAAAATAATATATAAATAAATAATATCTCATTAAATTGTTGTATTGATCCCCACTTGGAAATGTTGTTGTATTGAACCCCACTTTCACCCTGAGAAATGTTGTAGTATTGACCTCCACTTTCACCCTAAGAATGAAAGAGAGAATGGTTTCCCTTTCAAAAATAATATATAAATAAATAATATATAATTAAATTTGAATTGGTAGTTGGAAAATATTACTACTTCTCTCTAAATTCACTTCACCTACAAATAATATATCAAAATTAATTTAAATATATTATAATAATAACTTAAAAGTTTTTAGTTGCATTGCATTGCATTGCTTTGCTTGTCCAAATGTTACTCCCTTGTATTAAACATAACAAACCATATTTTGTCAATACAAATTTAATGTTGGACCAAAAGATTGAAAATAAAAAGTAATTATATTCTTTAACCTAAAATACATTTACCAATAAAATTTAAAACCATGACATGGTATCCTTACTATGAATTCAACACATGTTTAAAAATGAATTGAATAACAATCCATTCCATAATATATTTATAATTTATTATAATTATTTTTTTCTTTAAATATTTTTATTTTTATTTATAATTCTTTTTCAAATAATCTTCTATTTAAATCTATAATTTTATTTGTTTAAATTATTTATTACTCTATTAATTAACTATATTATGAGTAATTGAAAAAAATAATTATTATCTTCCTTTACCTAAATTAAATTCCTATCTATAATAAATTAAAATTAATTTAAGTATATTATTATTACAACTTTAAATTTTTCTATTGCATTACATTAAGTTAGTTATTTTATATACACCATTCTAGTACATATATATATATATAATTTATATATATATATATATTATATTATATAATATAATAAATATATATATATATATATATTATATTCCATTTTTTTAATTATGTAAAAATGAGTTCATTTTAAATCTATTTTTATATATGGACCTTTAATTTTGTTTATATATATATATATAGATAAATTAGAAATATTTTTATATTTTAGATGATAGATACATTTGTTTTGGTTTTTTAAGGAAATGATTAAAACACAATGTGTTTAGCCACTTTGATGGGATGACCCACGCCTATGCATGAAGCTATGAAGACATATCGCAATACATCTTCAAGGTATTTGATAATGACACACATTATGAGGTTCTAAGTGCAAGGTGTGCACTTGGGCATTGGATCACGAGGAGGGGAATGAAGGGATGTTGGGTATTTATTCTCGATGTATGGATAGGGTGAGTTGGGAAAGCTTGCCTATTCTTGATTGCATTTATACCACTCTCCTGATTAATTGAGGGATGTAGAAGGGAAAATACTTGAATGGTTCCACTGTTTTCTCTTTGCAAGTAGAAGGACTAGGTTGCCCTGGCTTTGTCCCTTTGTATTTGAAAGAAGTGGGTTACCCTCAACACTCCACACATATTCCTTCTGTTGGATGCATACGAAACAATTCCCTTTTCCTTGATTGCAACATTCCTCACTCATAACATGTATAATGTTGTCCTCATTGTTACTTCTCAGTTTCCAACTTCCAATCTAGTTTTTATTTCTTATAGAGAGATAATTTTGGGCTTGTGAATCTCTATTTTAGAGATTTCCCCCATTTCATGTATCTCCCTTTTTCTCATTCTCCTTTTTTATCTCTCACCACCTATTCCCTTAGTTTCCTTCGCCTCTCTTAACTTCTCCTTCCAACCCATGCTCTAATTGATACTTTTTCACTTTTCACGCGCTCTCTCAAATGCTGAGGGAGAGACTCTATTCGTGAAGAGGAGGTGGGGGCTGAAGTCCTACAGAAAAGTCATGAGCTCAAGCTAAATCCTAAGCCTCAACAAACTATTTCCATAATAATGCTCCCTTGCTCATTCAACACGAATCAGAAGACATTGAGTAAGAGCTAATTGGCGAGAGAGTTAAAATGATGGACTAAGAAGTTATGTCATATGTGGAGATTGGGTCCTCGATATGAGCACACCAAGATCTCATCATAATTAGTACCTTCAAAATGTTGATTTATACTGGCAAGCTAAAGACTTGTTGGGAAAACCTTGTTTGACCATAGTGAAAGTAGGCATGAACTCCTCCTTCACATGTACGAGCTCCACCTTCTTGAAAAAATCATGGATGACTAACTATAATGATTGGAAATAACACTACTCTCGGACAAATATATACCACCTCTTGGCCACCCCGCACGTCCTGCCTGTGTTGGCTGATTGCATGGTATCTTTGTGGCACAATGCTGCCATAATAAGTAAGCCTAGTAACACCTTTAGTTTATAATTCTTGTGCATGTTTAGATACTTTTTTTACCTTGTTATCATAGGTTTTATAGCCAATTTGTATCATTTGTAATGATCCCGGCTACCACCAGCTCAACCCATGGCTTTTTGGACATTATAGTCTCATTCATGACGAGTCCTCTAAGCATGATTTAGGCTCAAGCAAGTTAGCGATGGTCAAGGATTCACGCCTTGGCATGGGTAGTACATATATATGTTCTTAATATAAGATTGTGAGTTTACTAAAAAGATTCTTAGCCATTAGAGGAAATATTATGATTTCAACATATCATGAAAGTAAGGAAAAAATATGTATTTTTCTAATCACCCAAAATAAATCCAATTAATTATGCTGAAGACATTATTTCAGGAGAGGTTACTCTAGAGGATTTCATCCTCTATCCATATCATGTAAGAAAAGGTCACGTGTACTCATACCATTTGACGGTAAAAATGGCACCATGTTGCAGAGGAGAAGGTTTTAAATAGTTAGGAACATGTCCACACACGTAAAATTTTCTATGTGTGAAGTGGAGTTAATATGTGAAGCGACCAACAAAATAATTCAACAAATGGCACTTCTAATAGAAGTTCCTTGCAGCCATAGATTTGAGAAGTAGTAGTGTGACCTAGTCAGTAATATGGATTGCCACCAATTTATTAAAGAGGAGCCGTTGCCGGACTATAAATCTGTTCATGAGGGTAGATCAAAGACACAAAATTACACTCTGGGAATTTGGGTAGCTTAAGTTGCCACATATCTTAACTGAGTTTTTCTTGTATTCCTTTGCATTACCTCTTCCTTCACAATCTCACAGTGTGACCTGTCACTGCCACCACATTGAATAATGCCATACAGTCTATGCACCTCAGCTTGTCTACGTTACCAACGAGCTTCAACTTCATTCTATTCATAAAATTGAAGCTTCGTCCACATGGTAAAGTTGTAGGCTCTTTCAATACCTCATCCTAGAGGTGCCTGAGATTGTCAACCCCCAAGTCATGAGGGATGCTACGATTGAGACCCTATAAGCCACTACCATTGGGCTAGTGGATAAATCAATCTATACTTGTTGAGCCACATATGATATGCCTATAATGGATGCGATACATTCATTTTTTGATTTGACGGTAAAAAAGAATTGACACTCTCAACCCTTATTTCATTAATAAGCCTGGAAGGCGTTTGAGGTGGGATAGTATGCTAGAAATATCCTGTGGAAGTTTACGCATTTTCTGTGTCATCTTCTAGAGCAAATTTTGTCTTTCACAAGCCCATCTTGAGGGACAAAATGTGTAGTATGAATGCCAGTCCTCTGACATTATTGCATTTTCTGTGTCAATTTCTAGAGCAAATTTTGTCTTTCACAAGGCCATCTTGAGGGACAAAATGTGCAGTATGAATGCCAGTCCTCTGACATTATTGCAGAGAAAAGTAATGAATTGATAGAAACTAAATATTAGATGAATGCAAGTGGGGTCAATTTGGTAGTTGGAATGTATATCAATGCTATAGTAGATGGAAGTTTTATGAGGAAACTATGCTCTCCATATTTCTATAAAAAGTGCCCAAACATCGAGTTCTCCTTCGATCATGTTGTAGGGGGATGGTATATCCTTGTCTCGCTTGTGGGAAGCTAACATAAATGGAAACCGCCACATTATAAGTAACATATGCACAATGTTACACCTACATATATGTAGATTGTTTCTCGTCCTAAAAATTGAGCACTCTAGAGGAGAAGTGGAATGCATGATTCAGAAAAAGCAATGAGTTAGCACAAGAGAAAAAGAGAAGCGATGGAGCCAATTTATACCACTATTTAAAGTCGATCCATGTTAGTTCTAGATTAATCCAATGATGTATATTGATCCACTGGGACAAAATACAATTGTATAAATTCAAACTTAGGGGCCGATGGGATTATAATTACAATCCCATGGAATATTTTAATATGAACGACAAGTATTCAAGTTTAGTGATGGGATTATAGTTGCAATCCAATGGTTTTCGAGATATCCAAAGGCAACACACATGGGAGAGGTTTCAGTATATGATTGACGTGGCATTTAAAAAATCAAATATGTTAAAAATTCCATGGAAAATCCTTGGTGAAGGTGAAATGATTTGCATTTTAAATTTATTTGGAGTTTGTAAAAGTAAACATATTGAGCCTAGCTGACTCAATACATGTTTTATGGTTGTTAGAATTAACTATTCGAACAATTGTTTCATGAAAAAGAATAACTCCAATAATATAATTGAACCAAGATGCAAATAAAAATGTCAAAATGAAACGAAGTGGACGAGTGTAGTAGAGACAATGTTTTTCAAGCAGGGTAATTTTTAAGGATTTCAATATTATAAATATGTATAGTATTATTGGCGATTATTCTAATTGAAAAGTTATACATATAGAATGTAGGTGAATATTCAATAAAAAACATGTAATTTTCTATTAAAACTGGTAAATATTTGATGAATTTCATGAATGTAATCATATATCTGCAGAAAAAGGTGATTTTTTGATCAAAATGGCGATTATTATTATTTTTTCATAAAATGTCCAAAAAATAGCCAAATTACGAAATTTTTCCCCTAATTTTTTTCTAGTTTTCAAGGCACTATGGCCAGAATAAAATGTCCAAAAAAATAACGAATTTGCGCAAATTTTCCCCTAATTTGTTTCTAGTTTTCAAGGCACTATGGCTAGAATATTGGTTGAGGCAAAAACAGAGGTTGGAGCAGTAGTTGAAATTGGATGGTGGACAAAATAGGTAAATGTGTGTGTAAAATATTAACAGACACATTAGCATATTGTTATGTGAGTCACACCTATTCTAAGAAGTCTATATGTTATGTTTTATGTTGATGTAGTGGTCCTAGATAATGTATGTACCTCATAACTCCATGAGTTGCAGTGTGTATTTTTTGTCTCATTTGATGTAAAACTATCACCTTGTTGCATAGCAAAAAGTTCTATATATATTCGTTGAACAAGTTGGAATACCACCTCATATTTTTCATGCATGGAAGCCTTAGAACCTTAGTTGTAGATTTGGATCAAAGTAGCTATGGCCATGAAAGTCAATCCAATTTGGGATTCATGCCATTTTCCTATTGTGGAGCTCACGTTTTTCTCTGATCAGTTGAAGTTGATCAAGAAAATACACACTCGTAGGTGAAACAAGTTGATGATGTTGAGCTGTAAAATTTTTCTATTAATCATCCCTTAGCCTAAACCCTTTTGCAAGCATGTAATTAAGATAGTGGGATAACTTAGATAAATTAATAAAAAAACCTTAGAAACATGGGATTTTGGTCAAGGTTTTGGACGTCATGTTCAATTCATACCCAAAACAATGGCCATGAACTTAGACATTTTAAAACATTTTCCAAATGGTTTTGATTAAAATTTTACATTTGGTTTTTGAAAATTTATTTTCAATATTTTTCAAATTATGTAAATGATATTTAAGGATGAGAAAATTATTGATATTCATAGTTTTTCTACTTTTAAAAACATAAGAAATTAGAGTGCATTTGTTATTGTATGTGAGAGATAATACAAAATAAAGCGCATTTATGTTATTATTAAATGCATTTAAAGGGATATTAATACCAATTCTAAAGTGCATTTATGTGAATATTGCAAAGGAATTATAAAATCACATATATTTTATTTATTAAATTTTTGAAAATAGTGTTTTACATTTTCTCTGTGTAAGAGCTTAAAAAATTATATATTAAAAAATTAAAAAAATCTTCATATAATAAATGATATCATTATTTCTTTTATACTAATTTTATTAATTAACATATTAATAATATTGATAATCTAATTTTAAGGTTATGGTAAGTTAGACACCAAACTTGTATATAAGACCCACTTGTTTGTTAGATAAGGCACCTATTTTCACCCAACAATTTGATGACTAAAGTTTATTGAAAGTGTACATACTCTAACCCCTTTGAATTTGAACATATGACCTCTGAGAAGGAAATAGTACAAGCTCTTAGCCATTAGGCCCACTCAATTTGTAAATAATTTCAATTGAAACTATCTTTTGGTCGTGAATTAAGACCTAAAATTACTTTTGATGCACTAATAGCTAGTTTTTCTCACACATAATAAGCATGCTAACTTCCAAGACCTAGAGGCCTTTAGCATAAGTAAAAATCTACATTGTATGGACCACAATGGGTTCTTTAAAGAGATGTGGTTTTTCTTAAATAAAAGTAATGAGTTAGGTAATATTAATATATAATAGAAAATAATAATTATGCTTAGCATTAATTTGACATTAAATTATAATAGGTTTTACACCTAAAATAAATAAATAAATAATTTGTATCAAAATTTAAAATGAATCTATGTAACAAATGAGCCTTAAAATCATTATAATGACTCAATGGAACTAATAGTCTTTGAAAGATGTGTAATATTTGTAACAAATTTCACATAGCATAGGATTGTATACACACTTGGAGGTCCTTGTGATTTTAAATTCTATTATGTCTTTGATAATAATTTCATTTCATTTATTTCATGGGTTTTTCATAGTAAAAATAACTAGGTACTCAAGTTGAAACAAAATTTCAATGATAGAAAGCTGTCTTTGTATAATCAAGGTGCAACATCATTATGAGGGAAACAAAGTTTAGGCTAGACTCAAATTTTATTCAGTTCAATATTTTTATTAGTTAATTTTATTTTTCAGGCAGTCGTGTTTCCCACCTCCCTTTAACACACATGCATTTTCTAATTACAATTGTGACTAAACACGCTTGACATGTGATTGAGTGTTATCATATTTATTTATGCTACATGTCATGCAATATTCTTCATTATTGATATATTGATGCTACATTTTCATACAAATGAATGTAATATTCTTCACCATGGATATGGTTTCAATACTTGACCTTTAATTAGACAAATAGATGGGTTTCCATTTTTCACATTTTGTAGACACGTAGAAGTAGAGTTTCCTTAGCTTCATCATTTAAACATGTCAACCAAGATCTGTTTTGTTTTGAGAAAAAACTTTTTACTTCTTTTAGCTAACCAACCATGATATCATTTGATTACTAGGTTTTTATTTAAGCTTAAGAGGAGGTACATAACTATATGAACTTAAAAAAAACAAAAAAAGAAAATGAATTATATAAATTAAAGAAAAAAGGAAATTCTTTTATTACACTTTGAGTTTATATAAACCTAAATAATAAGTTATTTTTATTAATAATAATATTATATGTTATTGAATTATATTATTAGAATATTTTGGAGCGAAATATTAATAAAATGGGAGGGAAATATTAAGACAATTTGGGTATGTTCCATTGCTTAGAGTATATTTAATTCTTTATTTCTAAAATTGCAATAGGCCCAATTTTATAATTACAATAGTTGAATTTTATTAACAATCTACAAAATAATGAAGTTAAATTAAACTATAACTTGCAAGTCCACCATAAATATTTTGATTAATAACATACTAATTTATTATATTTTCTTATAATTGTGATAGAAATCTCATTCAAACATTCTTGGTATAAGCTATTTTAAATGCTATTTTGATTTAAATAGAAAAAAATCTAAGTAAATTACTATGAAAACAAATTTAGAACTTCAAAACAACTTAATGTCATAACTGTAGAATCCTAAAGAAATTTGACCAATACGCCAGGATTCATTATAAATCTCAAACTAAAATGGAAGCATTATTGTTTTACATATATAAGCGATATATACAAGCCAGTTTTAAATAGAATATTTTACATGATGAAATCATGAGTGCAAGAAACTCATTTCCCGCCAAACAACACAATTTCTGTGAGCATCGCAGCGAAAATTCAACCAAAGCACTAACTTGCGGTAAATGTGGATTTCTTCACCCATCAACACAATTTTTCTCCGAGCTGAGAGGAAATCGCAGCGAAAATTCAACCAAACACTAATTTAATTTAATTTGCAGTAAATATGGATAACAAATATTTATGAAAGGTTTTGAGAAGTTATTTACAAATAAATTCCAAATAAAAAAAGTTTCTCTTGATTTTTATTTAGGTAGTTTAGTTATAAATTATATGTAAAATTTTGCAAAAAAATTTCAAGAATAACGTCCCTTTTTAAAGTGCTTTTAGGGATAAATCATACCCAAAAATGAACAAATCAACCAATATTTTACAATAAATTTATTAATAATCATTTTTTTTTAAACCTCTAAGTGAGTTAATTTATCAATAAATCACAAGATTTTTTAAGCAAGTTAATTTATCAATAACTCACAAGATTCTTGGTAAGCGAGTTAATTTACCAGTAAATCACAAGATTCTTTGCAGTGAAACAAAAGAAGAGTGATGAGATTTCCTTGATTCTTTAGTTATTTAATAAAACACAGATAACTCACACAATGAGGCAATAGTTTGCACTAAAACAAGCTGGCAATAGTTTGCACTAAAACAAGGTAAAGAAAATTTTAGAGGCTCTGGCTAAGAAAATTTACATGTAAAACGTAGAACCTGGTAATAGTTTGCAGCAAAACCGGAGAGAATGATTCGTTTAGAAACAAAAGAGGAAAGTTTTGAAGCCTTCAGTTATTTAAGTTAATCATAAAAAGCGTCTATGTTTGTGGGCAGAGAACAGGGGAGGAGTTTGAAAACTTGAAAATAGTTTGCCAATTCGGCACATAGCATGGCGGCGTCCTGAGAGGGATTGATTTGCAAACCACATTAAATGTGATCCTTTGCCGTGGTCGCGTCTCCTTTCACGCATGCACAGAACAGAAAATATGGAACCCTAAAATGAAATTTCATGCTCATTAAGAAAGATACGAAGTTATAAAAAATTTGATGTAGAAACCAGTTATAAACAGTTTCACTCACAAACAATAATTTACGACATTATAGATTCTGAGGATGATTCTTTTGATCGAATGAAATAGTTTAACATATCTCACATTAAAATAGGTTTACCTTGAAGGTAGAGTAAGTGTATAACGACACTAATTTCCCGCGGAATTAATCATTCTTAGCGTCAATGCAGCGAGCAAAGTTTTCTTAAGGGTTAAGGTGAGATCCAATCACGACGAAAATTCATAGAAAGCATTTGCTTATGGATATCAAAGGTTTCATTGAGGCTTAGATCAGGGATTTACCATTAAATCACAATTTAAACAGTAAACTGGTTTCTTTTAATTTTCATCTAAATTTAAACAGTAAACTGGTTTCTTTTAATTTTCATCTAGATAATTTTAAGAATACATTATATGGAAAACATGTATCAATCCCATAACACAAACAAGAGAGGAAAGATTACATTAAGCTTTCAGTTATTTATGAAATCCCCAAACCTACCGAACAAAGATTTATGAAAATTTTATCAGTTATTTAATTTACTGATAATTCACAGAAATCCCCAAATCTACCAAACAAACATTTACGAAAAATTTATGGACTTATGGCCTGATCCTACGTTTTCGAGAAATTCAAAGGAATCTTTGCCACTGCGACTACCTGGGAAGTTTGATCC
>APFE031380132.1:0-11142 GCA_000404065.3 Pinus taeda | reverse complement strand
TGCATTACATGGATTATACACTTGAATTATTGAATTGACATAGAAAATAGTATTTTTATTCATTCAACCATCTTGTATCTAAAGTGCTTTAGAAAACAAGAAAATTTCTTATTAATTAATTCAATAGTGGAATCTTTCTATGGAATTATACTCTCCCTAGATGGATTAGACTTTATAAGTTCTTAACCCTTCAATTAGACTTGTCATATGATAATCCATGGAAGTCACTCTCTCAAATATCTGACATTGTATCCAAACATTAAACTATAATACAAATGATTATAATATACATGGTTATTCATAGGTTAAGTAATCTCTCCCTCAGTTGGTCATAGTCAAAAATATTTTCATTCAATCAACCATTAGTTGGTTGAAGCAGACCATTTCCTTCTTGTACTATTGTATTTGCATATCATTTTGTAGCTTGCACATGTTAGCAAGGTTGCTAGGTGCATTATTAACCAAGTTGATAAGGTACTTGAAATCATCTAGAAATTCCTTAGTCTAACTTTCTATTGGCCTAGATTGCACATGGATCCATTTGACTCGCACATCAAAAATATCCTTAGCAAACACATTTGGGTATAAATTGATAGTTTCAACTCAAATAATATGTCTGACAATATTATCTCTCATATTCATCAGCGGGATCACAAGCAAGTATGAGAGGTTCTGTGTAGGAAAGAAACAAGCATTTTTTAAAACATTTACATTTCCTTTAATTAGGATTTATCCATTTCATTGAATGTCCTCAAATTTTGTTCACCACAAATGTTGTTTCATTTAGACTTTACCAAGAGTATAGGGCTTCCTACCCATCAAAATTGGTAACCCCATAGGAGGAAATTTTTCTCCTATATTTGATAGCTAGTCAGGCAGCTAGCCAACTATTAGCCCCTTCATCCAACCATTTGATGATGATGTTCCATGTGCCTCTACCATTTGCATCAACCATTTGCATCAACCATTTGCTTCTCGCCATCCATAATTTGCACTTGGATGAAGGTCGGCTACTACTTGAAGGTACTTTGATAATTTTGCAATTGGGTTGTTAGATATTTTTTTGTTTTGGGCATTTAATATGGATTATGGGGTGATATGAAAGATTGATAGACCTTGACTATAATTTTTTTCTCTTACCTTACTAGGGGATTCAAGCTTTAGCCCTAGTCTAGTCGAAACTACCTTGAGTACTTAGAGTTAAGGAGGGACACTATTAGGAAAGGCCATGATTGAAATAATGTGTTCCATTCTCCCCTATACCATACTTAACACTTTGCATGCCACAAGAAAAACCCCATACCTCACCTCCATTCTTCAAGTTGAACTTGTCATTGATTCTTTATGATTTGGCACTCATATGTTCACATAACTTGATTTGGGCTAAAAAAATGTTTCTCTTAAGGTTGATGTAGCTAAAAGAAAAGAAAAATAATATCATGGCCATAATGAAAGAAGAAAACCAAAATGTAAGATATGGTTGGGACATAATGTTAGCACATGGGAAAAATCATAGCATGAGCTCTAACCTCTACATTAGACATCACCTAGTTCCTCACCATAAGATGCTCTATTACATGAAGAGGAACCATTGCATGTCCCAACATTTATGAGAAATGAACTGAATCATCTTAATGGGAACTCATATTGTTACCATCATAAAGAGAACTAGATAAACCTTAAGGTATAACTGGTAATACAAGTAATAATCAATAGAAGTAAAAGGCGCATAAGAGAGGTGGAAAAATAAAGCTAATAAAGGTAACTCATGCCTCCATGAGTACTCCCTCCTTACATCCATACACTCATGATATAGACAACCCATCGGTTAGTCCCTTTAACCATGGAACTCGACTATGAAGCTCTTTCACCTTCCTTATCATCATTATTGTACACTAACACCTATCAGTTGAGGGGTAGACCTTGGAAATTCCACTTCAACTTGAGGGTTGGAAGCACCTAATAGGGTTGACAATTAGCCACACCTATTAAGGGAGAAAACACCTTTACAAGGAATTTGTCTTGATATTGGATGGTGATCCTTGTTTGAACTATTAATATGCCCTTAACACTCAAATATGGTCCACTTGGATGCATTATTGATCTTAGTCTTTGATGGATGGATTTTTTCACTAGAATCCATGTTGTTCATGCTAGGGGGGTCATAACAAGCCAAGCCTTGAGGGAACCCACTCCATAGGTACCCAAGCCTCTTAACTGTTGACTAGACCCATTAACTATTGATTTCTGGTAGTATCAGATGTGCTCTACCTACAAGATTTTGCAGGGAGGCTAGGACACATGCATTCCACAATAACAATTTTTTTTGGGAAATTTCACCCGAAGGAGGTTTTAGTTAATTTTTTTTTTTTAATGGAGGCCTAAGTCTAAATTTACGAATTAAAATAATTAAAGGGTATTGATTATATTGGATATGGATCTTCTAGAATAAGATGAGGATCAAGTCAAGAAGATCTAAGCCATTGATTAGAATCTAATATGAGTCGTGATTGATCAACAAGCAGATTATAAGAAGAGGCTTGATGGGAATTTGGAAATACACATCCAGTGATATCAAGAGATTGAATTCTCAAGAGAGAAGCGCAACAGTTGTAGGAGAAGTCATTAAGGAGACTTATTACAGTGAGGTGTATGGATATCTTTCTTGGTTGGAAATTTTCCTAATCCGGAGATACATTTCAGAGGAGGCAGAGAGATATCTAGAAGAGGTAGCATAGAGCCACATTGGGCATCGTAAATCCACGTTGAGGAAGAGTAACAACCTTGACGATATTCGTGAATTTACGAAGGAGCAGATCAGATCCATGTCCGGATTTGGGGTGTGAGACTCGAGGGCCAAAGGATAGATCATTTAGCCAGTAGATTGATCAGCCAGAAGGAGTTACACAATCCCTAGAAGTTGTGATGGAAATAAGTGCAATGACTGCATAGGGACTACACATAAGCAGCTTAGGGCTATCTAATAAGTGGTTGGATCAGGGTCGAATCTCCAGTGATAATGTGAGTTTGAAGCTTAGTATTTTATATTTTGTTACTACTTGATAGGTTTTATTATTTTATCCTACATAGGTATCCAATGTAGTCCATCATCTAAGGTTAACGAATTGGTCGTGTTCAAATTGTTGATCACAACAAAAATTATCTTAAAATTACATTTTTCTGCCACAAACCTGAGTTTTGAGCTCAAGGAAAGTCGCTAGCTATGGTTAGGAGTTAATTTAAACTAGGGTTATCTATGCTACTGTTGGAGGGATTTAACACTTGGTTGTGAGGTATTTTCCTCAAAATAAACCTACTCTCATGGATAATTTCTCCATTTTATGGCTAATGTTATTTTCCCTAGGAAAATATTTCCCTAGCAAAAACACAATTTTTCACCTAGCTTCAACTTGGGGCTTGCTCAAGATTTTTTGTGCCATCAATTGATTACATACATATATTACAACCCTTTTCTTTGCCTTGTGATTCTATATTATCTTGTTGACCTTGATTATTTATAAAACCCTACGTCACATTGGGCCCTGATTATGCCTCTTAGAGAATGTGTATTTCCTTATTATGCTAGCTAAGCCACGTTCTTAGGTAGAGCATCTCTACTGGGCCTACCCTTGTCACCTTTACTTGTTGGAATACATATATACTCGGTAACATGAGTTAGGGAAGCCTCCATTGTGGTGAAATTACACTAAAGAGTAGGTGGTAGTGGTTGTTGTGATAATGGGCCACACATCATAATGTTGTCACTTAGGATAGATCTTGTCTTATGAGATCCCTTTAAAAGACTTGCTAGAATTTTAGGAAGCATCTTCTAATGCCATTTCCAAGGAGGATTCGAATCAATCTCCCCATTATTTTAAGATTTAGATTTATCCCCTTTGAAGAGAACAATCAATATGAAAAAATAGATTATCTTTTGGTGACTCCTAAAACTAATCTGATCAAAACCTTGGATACTTCATCTAATGATACCATAGCTCCAAGAAAGAAGAAGACTACTTGAAAAAATATTGAATCAACTACATCCCCCATTATTCCTAAGAGCCTTATGGTTAGAAGTCTCTTTGTATATAACACCACCCATAACATTGTGGACAAACCATGACTTATAGTTGCATTTAGACCATCGGATTTAAGGCAATTCCATGTTTCTCGTTACCCCTTAATACAGGAACATTTTGAATGGTTGCTTAAGTTCAATGGCACTAATGTAATATTTGGCATTGTTGAGTTGGAAGATGGAATTGGCGCGTTGGAATTGATGTAAACCTGAGTGCAATGATTTCAACTTTAGTGCATAGATGAGATCTCTCTGTGAAGGATATTATGGGCATGACTATGTGTCATTGATTGATCATGTTGAATAATGTATTGATTTCCAAGATATAAAGGGGAGTGTTTTGGTACCTACAATATTTAGTAGAGAACTATCATAGTAGTAGGATGCATGAAGATGCCTCAAAATATTATGACTATGATTGTTGGAGGTTTCTTCTTAACTAATTCCAAGGTCAAGAATGGAGATGTTTAACTTTGAAGGAGTTTCTATCTTGGGATATTAACTCATATGCTCTTGCAAAGTGCATAGATGAATGTGGCCTAGAAATACGCTTCCAATGGTATGTGGAAGACTGAAATATCCCAATTAATCAAAATTTATGATCGGTCAAAGATCTTAGGCCAAAAGGTCAACAATTCAGGTATATGTGCATATGTAGTTTCACATACAATCAAACAAAGGGACCCATTAGTGCCGAGGTTGGCACATAGTTAACCTGTGGGTCCACAATTAATTCGTGGTATTGATTGAATACATGGTGGAGATCTATTAGTGCACAGTGAAAGAAACAACCCAAGGATAAGGTGGTTAAAGTCTACATACATATAATAGAGAATCATGTATAATTTTTTAGCTAGTTGTTGTCCATATTATGATATACTCCAAGTCAGCCCCTAAAAGAAACATAAAAGAATAGAAAAATTTTAATTTTGAATTTACACTACTTCCAAAAGTCAAGCTGAACTACCATAAGATCATGTCAACCCAACCAAGAGTCACACTTATTCAGTCTCTTTCATCCACTATAAATATACATTCTACCTCCCTCACTTAGAGCAATTCAAATCACTGAATACTTTCTATTTTTGTCCACATGTGTGAAGGAGAGAGAAAAATCCAGCCAAGTTTAAAGTAAAGTTTTACTTGCATAGACTAGTATTGTTTGGAGTTTTATAGGTAGGTTGATTAAATTTTTGAGGTATTTGCAGAGCCTACCTGGTTGGAGGAGAAGTTTGCATTGGAATGGAGTTGTACCGCGCGAGTGCCAATCCCAATCGATATGTGGATCAAGTGATCTACGCAGATTATCACTGGTGGGATATGTGGATCAAGTGATCTACGTGGATTATTATTGGTGGGTTTACCTTGAACTCTGAAGATTAATTTTTAATGTCTCAATAACGTGTTTTCCACACTCCACAACACCTCCAAGTTCAGGAAACTGTTTACTATGTAAAATCACCCATGGTGCGTATTAAATATTTTCTCTATCATGTAATTAATGTCCAATTTGAATGTTAACATAAATATGGATGTAAAATTCATTTTTTATGTTGGGTAAGTTATATTTGAGGTAGTGAGGAGGAAATATTGGTGGGTGCGGGAAAACCATTTTTACCAAGTTTTATAGAAGTTTACTCTGCAACCCGAGTAAGTAAATTGTTGTGTTTTTTTTTCACTTGTAGGAGCAACCTCCAATTTATCACACTAATGTTATTTTCTTATGTTTCGACATATAATATAAAGTGTGCTAGTTGGGTTATGGTATTAGTCATTCATAAGTAGATTTATGGCAACCCCCTTTATTTTACTCTGTTTTTTCTGCTGTGCGTAAAATTTATGTTTTAATTAAATCCCTATGTCTATTTGAGCTAGTTGACTTTGCTACAATGGAACTGTGTAGAACAACCTATTTCTTAGCTCCTTTTCCCTATTTGCTTTTTCTAGCAATAGACTGTGATCATTGGTATTCTCGGAATTTTATGCCATAAAAACAACTATGAGTTAGAAAACATCATGTGTTATATTAGAGAAGATAATACCATGAATTAGAAAACATCACGAGTTAAGAATACCATGAGAAAAAGGATGTTGTACGACTTAAATACAATGTCTTCATTTTAATCATGTGATGTTGAGACTTGTCTAACTAAATTTTTGGAAAATTCTTGATTAATACAATACAATAGTAAATATGAGAAGATATTCAAATAATTAATATATTAGTATGGTATTCATAAATTAAAACACACATGTGAAACAATGCATTGGATCTGATTACTTCATAACACTTGTAGGTATTTCAAGCTTTTCAAATAAGTGTGAGAGATGATATTCATAAAATAAAACACACATGGAAACATTGAATGAGAAAAGTTTTTCAAATAATTGTTATTAGCTGGTGGAGATTTGTTAAAATAATCAATTTGTTACTAGTAGGTATCAATATCCTTCAATGGCCTTCCCCAACTCTAGAGCTTTAAGAAACTTCATAGTTGGAGTTTTGAGATTCTTCACTACTTAAATGTTGAGATACTTGTAACATCTTCTTCTTCGAGCATATTGGTTATTGTTATATCCAAAGCCAAAATCAACATGGAATCCAACATTAACGTAGAATCTACTAGAACATACTCAAAAAACACCCTGATTATTTGCCGTGAAGATGTTGTGCGTCCTCTCATCATATGAAAATATTTTATTTTGAGACACGAGTACCTCCTTTCTAATTTCGGAACAATTTGATGCATTCTTGCCGAGCTCTGCAAATCATTGTCTTGTAATAATGCTACTAATATTGATGTTGTTGGAATCACGAGCTCTCTTACAAACATAAATGATGATGTCATGTGATTTTGTAATGTGAGATCCACGGGAAAGGGTTCGGAGAAATAGTTTGTGGTCTTCAACTTTCACTAAAATCTCTCCTTCTAATTAAAAACATTAACAATCCCAACAAATGAACTTGGAATCTTTATGTAAGTAAAACTCCTACAATGTGGTGCGAATATTTCATTTCCTAATGTAAAGAAGAATTTTACTACTAATATCCATTACTTCTAGTTGCCCCACCATTCTGTCATAGCAACATAGCATAACTAATTCCGCAAAATAGGAATTTTTTTTTACAAAAAATTCCTTTGATTTTGGAATAAATCTGGAAAAGTGTGGATTTTCTTTTGACTTTTTGATAGATCACTATTTTAGTATTTCATGGACTTCCAAATGTAAATTTAGGATGTCTACTTGGATCTTATGTTAAATTGCTCTATGGTTGCGCAATTGCAAACATATGACTGTACTTTTTATATTCAAAGACTTTGAACACCACTTCTGACAGATTAGAAATCATTTGAGATTCATTCAATGCTTTGAGGAAATTTTTCTATTTCCAAACATACATCTTCTTTGCAACCTGTTTGTCATACTGGAAATCCTACAACTCCAAATTCTTTCTCACAAATTGTTGCATAAGCTCCACAAAAGTTCTAGGTAGAGTCTTCCTCACAATTCCCTTCTAATGGACAAGAATTTGGGCGAGCCACAAATTCAACTTGGGAAATGGTTTAGAAAAAGTACCTCACGCATATAAATAGTTCAGATTCAGCTTCCAATGTGAAAGAGATACCTGTTACTAATGTATTCATGATGTCTCCTTACAATTTTATTTATGTTCATTTTATCTTTATTCGTGTGTTAAAAACTTAATACAACTTTAATAGTTAGTTTTTTGTAACTGAAATGGTTCAATGGAGACTGAAGACTTTTTAAAGTTAGAAAAAGGAGTTTTACATTTTGCTTGTTTGTGAGCTTGATTTCATGAGAAGTTGTGGCCTTTTGATTTGATGAGATGTTGTTGATGAGACATATAGGTATTCAGGTTTACATTTTGCAAGATTTTATCATTCTCATAAATGTGTTGGTCTTCATCTTAAGGAGGGGGCAAATCCTTTTCTCTTGGCATTCAAGGATGCCTCTAGAGGAAGCTTCATGGAGTTCAAGCCTTGATGTTGAGTGGGAATTCTTGTACTTCATGAATTGTCACTTCAAATATATGCCATTGGCAATGTACAATTTCAAGCATTTAATATCTCACATGAAAGTGATGCTTATGATTTAATACAATTCAATAACATTTTGTTTACTAATTTTTATTGTCAGTAATTTTTTATATATCATGATGCTTCTCAATTTTATGCCTTACAACATTTTCTTTTCAACATTTGGTGAAATTACTAGTTAATTTCCCAATCATAAAATAATTAACTTCTGATTTATATACTTCATCCGGAAGATGTTTATAGGCCATGATTTTATTTTCATTGAGTCAAAGACATTAGTAAAGGCTCCCTAGGATGTACATTTTCAGTGTATAAAAGTATAATTCAAATGTTTTAAGATTAGCTTTTCATTAATCATATTTGGAAAACTCTCCATTTAGCTTTAATGTAACACCACCTAGAAAGTGATAAGACGACTCCAATAACATTTATTAAAATTCTTGGAGTGCTTTCAAACAGATTTATATTGGAGTGGTCGTATCACTTTCTAGGTGGTGCTACATTGACTATCAAGAAGCTAAATGGAGAGTTTTACAAGTATGATTAACTAAAAGATGATATTAAAACATTTGAATTATACTTTGTAAGGCATAAATTTGAGAAGCATGGTGATATATAAAAATTATTGATAATAAAAATTAGTAAACAAAATGTTATTCAATTGTCTTAAATCATAAGCCTCAGTTTCATGTGAGATATTAAATGCTTGAAAGTGTCCATTGTGAGTGGCATATCTCTAAAGTAACAATTCATGAAGTCCAAGAAGTCCAGGTCAACATCAAGGCTTGGAATCCATGAAGCTTCGTCTAGAGGCATCCTTAAATGCCAAGAGAAAAAGATATTCTCCCTCCTTAAGATGAAGATCAACACATTTATGAGAATGATAAGAACTTGCAAAGTCTAAACTTGAACATAGATATGCCTCATCAACAACATCAACATCCACAAGTGTGAATTTTTCAGAACCTAATAGAAAGCCACAACATCTCATCCAATCAAATCAGCTCACAAGAATAATGTAAAACTACTCACATGAATAAAGATAAAATGAACATAAATGAAGTTGTAAGGATGCAACATAATTACATTAGTAACACGTATCCATTTCACATTCTACGTTGAATCTGAACTATTTATATGCTTGAACTACTTTTTCTAAAAAGTTTCCCAAGTTGAATTTGTGGCATGTCCATTCCAAGAAGGGAATTGTGAGGAATATTCTACCTTGAACTTTTGTGGAGACTCTACAACAGTTTGTGAGAAAGATTTTGCCCTCTGAGGATTTCCACGATGAGAAACATGTTGCAAAGAAGATGCATGTTTGGAAGTAAACAAATTGCCTCAAAGCATTGAATGAATCTCAAATGATTTATAATCTGTTAGAAGGGGTGTTAAAGGTCTTTTGAATTGAGAAAGTATAGTCATATGTTTGCAATTGCACAACCAGATAACAATTTAACAAAAAATCCAAGTAGGCTTCCTGAATTTACATTTGAAAGTCCAGGAAATACTGAAATAGTGATCTATAAAAAATTCAAAAAAAAATCCACACTTTTCAGGATTTATTTCAAAAGAGAAGGAATTTTTAGTAAAGAATATTTCCTGTTGTGCAGAATTCGTTGTGCTATGTGGCTATGACAGAATTGTGGGGCAGCTGGAAGCAATGGATATTTGCAGTCAAATTCATGTTTGCATAAGGAAAACAAATATTCTCACGGCATTGTAGTGGTATTACTACATAAAGTTTCCAAGTTCTTGTTGGGACTGTTAGTTCATTTGTTGGGACTGTTAATGTTTGTAATTTATAAGGAGAAATTTTAGTGAGACTTGAAGACCATAGAATATTTTTCCAGACCTTTTCCCGTGGATATCACATTGCAAAATCACATGATATCATCATTTATGTTTGTAAGAGAGCTCGTGATTCCACAACATCAATATTAGCAGCACTGTGATGTGATAGGACAATGTTTGGCAAAGCTCCGCAAGAATGCGTCAAATCATTCTGAAATCAAAAAGGAGGTAATTGGGTTTCAAAATAAAGGTTTCACATATAATGAGAGGACGCACAACAGTGTGTTTGTTGAATACCATCTTCTAGATTCTACATTGATGCTCCATTCCACGTTGATTTTGGTTTTGAAAATAACAATAACCAATATGCTCTGATTCAAGAGAAGATGATGTTACAGGTATCTCAACATTTCAGCAGTGAAGAATTTCAAAACTCAACCATGAAGTTTACCATGAAGTTTATTAAAGCTCCAGAGTTGGGGAAGGCCACTGAAGGATATTTGTACCTGCTAAATCTCCGTTGGCTGATAAGAATTATTTGGAAAACATTGCCCATTCAATGTTTCCATGTGTGTTTTATTTTAAGAATATCATCTCTCATTTACTTGAAAAACTTGAAATACCTGCAAGTAATCAGATCCAATACATTTTTTCACATGTGTGTTAATTTATGAATACCATCTTAATTGATTAATTATCTGAATATCTTCAAATATTTACTATTGTATTCTATTAATAAAAGAATTTCCAAAAAAGTTAGTCACACTAGTCTCGACTTCACATTATTTAAAATAAAGACATTGTATTTAAGCCATACAACATCTTTTTCTCCATATTCTTAACTCGTGATGTTGTCTAATGCATGGTATTACCTTCTCTAATATAACCCATGATGTTTTCTAACTCATAGTTGTTCTTATGGCATAAAATTCCAAGAATACCAATGATCACAGACTATGGAGATAACAAGCCGCTGTGATATCAGAATTCAAGCGGTTCTTGATCTTAGAGCCATCAACTTTCAGGACAAAGATGCAAGTTTGATTCAACTAAACGCAGGAAAAGCTACACAAGCCAATTGAGTATTTAGGAGGATCAATCAATTTTCCACCACAGTGCAATGAATTACTTCTCAAAAGATCAAGTCTCAAAAGTATAGGTTAATCAGTTCTAGCACCCTCAATCACTTCAGAGGATCAATCAATTTCC
>APFE031380112.1:145535-189698 GCA_000404065.3 Pinus taeda | reverse complement strand
GTATTTTAAGGATAATTCTTAGGCCCAACATACCCCCAAGCTGAAGGCATTGCATGTCCTCATGCAATCTATTACATTACTTTTGATACTTGAGCTTTGGCTTAAACTTTGCATGATATCATTTACTTTTGCAAAGTGTTTTTGATGAATTGCAACTTGGTTGGTTCTTGTGTTTCAACCATATTTTGTTTGTTGCATTCAATTTTAAAGTATGATATTTGCATATTGATAATGTGATTTTTATTGCAAAGTATTTTTGTTGGAATGCATCATGGTTGGTTCTTGTGTAACAACCATGATTGTGTTGGCATCCAATTAACTTTTAGATACTTTTTACAAAGCCATTTTTATGCTCATGATGATGTAATAGTAAATATATTTTGAAAGGATGTGGGTTTTAGAATGTGATATATGAATATGGAAAAATATGAAGGTGAAAAAGTATGAATGTAAATGTATCGCCACCTCCTGCCCCCAAACTGATGGTTTTGGCAAGTTTGTGAAATGACGAAAGGAAGTTTTTATTTTTATTTTTTTGCCCAAAAATTATCATTCTAGTTTTCAAGGAATTAAATGGTTAAAAGTTAGAAAATATCATACCTCAACTTGCCCTTTCAAAAATTCTGATCATAGTCTTCTTCACTTGGCTGTGAAAATGGTGGATGAAGTTGAAAAAGTGAATCTTTTATTGTTGCTGCATCTGCTGCTAGATCTTCTGCTGAATGTTTGGAATCTGTGGCTAAAAATGTATAAGGCTTGGAAGGTATACAAAATTCAGAATTTACACTTTCCCTCCCTAGCATTATTTATTGACTTATCCTAAAGTCATTTACATAAAAAACTGAAAAGTAATGAAAGTAATACTACTTCCTCTGCTATGAAATGATTGGTCTTCATGTCTTCAACGCTCATTGGCACAATTCTTGTCATGTGAATAAATGTTTCGACGTCGAACATAACAAGAAATTGTTAACTTAGTGACAATTGATGGATGCCACTAGTCAACATGAGAGCTCCCATATTTAATGTGGATGAGAGTCAAGATGCCCCAAACACATCTTTCTAAGTCTGAACGAATTTGTTGTTGTCGAATACTCAGAAGATTCGACGAACATGGGACATTGATGTATTCTCGTGGTTATAGACATGATAGCTTGCCCTTAAGGCATGCAAGCGTCAAGGTGTTTTTAGAAAAATATTTAGACTCAAGGACTATGGACTCAATGGTGTATGGAAGCAAGGTTTTATTTGCAAGGGTAGGAAAAAGGAAACTAACAATGTATATGTAAAGTGGAACAAAAAACTTGTAAGTGAGTTTTGTTGGTTTTATTGGTGGGTTAGGATTGAAGAAAATGTAATGAAGTGTATGTGGGTAATGGGAAATGGATAATGACTGTTGCTGGGAAAAAGTGAATTATGGCATGCAAAATATAAAAAATAGAAAATATGCTCATTAATTCCCGAATTTATGCTAAAATAGTTGAGTTTGACCAGTGTTGACCAGCCACCTGTAGACTTCGAATTCAAGAGTGGATAGATATTGCACCATCTTTGGAAATTTAGGAACAACCCCTAGATCTTTGAATTTTCTAATATTTCATGCAACATGTCAAACCATTAAGCTATTACAAGATGTTGCAAGAAATTGTAATTTTATGGAAATTTCATTTTATTAGACTTGTTGTTTAGCATTTCTCATGAAATTAGTCTTTTGAAGACCAATCGCTAGCACAATTTAGTCTCCTTAATTATTAGTTGATCACCCAAAACCTGCAAAAAAACTTGGCATAGAGAACATAAGTGTGTTCAAGAAGAAATGACCATTCCATTTCTGATTCTTACACAAAAATTGTATGCCAAAATGAAACAGATTAAAGAAAATGAAAAGCATTATTTTTGTCCAATTCATGATGTTGTTAACATTCTATTTTTAATAAACACCAACGAAAAATAAATTACTTCCTGTTTGTGTCAGATGGCTCATGGAATGTGCATGGAAAAACACTTGGCATTAGATATTTGTTGTGTGCTGCAGATTAGTATGTTACAAAAAAGCATACAAGAAGAAGTTTTAATTTTAATGCCAAAACAAGATAATACTCAAATTATTTGATAAATCCATCTTCCAAATTCACTTCCAAAGTTTGCCAATGTGCTGTGTCGAGAGAACTTGATGTTGATACAAGACCTGCTAAATCACAGATCCCTCAAGACATATGACCGCCCACTTTGCTGCCAGAATACCGCCTTGTGCTGCAACATCAATGAAACCAACACCTCTTCATCCTTAGGAACTGGTATTGAGAAAGTATAGGTTGACACGAGAATAGCCATCGAAGTAGGTGAACAAAAATAATAGCGCAGAAGAAACGTGATAATACCAATATCATTTGAGCACAATTAAACTTTATTGCTGTTTGAGCTCCTCAAATAGTGACTTTCCTACAAAATTATATGGTTAATTTGATAGCCCCAAGTTTTTGAAATAAATTTACAATCATTGGTGATTTGCAAAATCTGAGGCAGCCTTCAATATATGTTCTCTCAGTTGGTCATTTGACAATGGGCGAATGCACTTAATGAGTTTATGGCAATATAGTTTGCAATGGGCACAAATTCCATGCTCTACCAAGAAAAGGACCTGAAAATGTAATGAAAGCAGTGTCTTAGAATTCAAAGTCTAGATAATATTTTTCCTGATAGCACTGCGTGTAGGATTTTAGATCCTACCTTATCAGTAATCTAGATGTAAAATTTGTCACAAATATTACAAAATCAGAAAAGATAACCAATAGATGTTGAAAGAAATCCCATGCATATCTGACTTCATTCCTGTAATATTATGTCATGCGTTTTTATTCACTGAAGAAATTGATTGGGCTTTTGATATGGATGTTATAATCAACTTGAAGAAGTGAAATATGACATTTGAAAGGAAGTCGCTTAGGGTTGTAGTGCCACTAGACCCTGCAGAAGGAACATGTTATATTGAACCTGTTCGCGAATTTGTTGAAAGTGATGATGATATGGATCATATATACACGATAACAAAACGAGATGAAGATTGGATCAATCCTACACTGATGGACAAATTGCATAGGACAGGGGTAGCCCATGCACCTCAGATTTGGACAAAGAACTTGAACATTGGCAGAAGCAGTTGCATGAAGTATCTATGCTCGGTTGCAATATGATGACCAAATCACTGCGGTGTGTCTCGCCTGAGGTAAGGAATCTTCTTCATTATGATGGTTTGACTGATGTAGATCTATTTTTAGATGAATTTGTAAGGGAAGTACCAGAAGAACATCATTTCCAAGCACTAGAATTAGCGCTGCGCACTACCCCTGCTCATTGGTGGGGTACGCACAAGGAGAACTTCGCTGGATGGAAGGAATACAAAAGGATGATGATGTTGAGATTTGGATATGCTAATACCTGGATGACAAAAAAATACAATGGGAAGGATGACCCACACGATCACTTGGCACAATGGACTAAGGCTTGGGGAACGGAACCACAACTGGAATGGGTGCACATTTTCTGGCATACCTTAGATACAATTCCAATGAATTGGTATTTGGAGACAGAGCTTCGCCATGGAACAACTGAATGGGACATCTTAAGGGAGAGTTTTTTGTTAACTTTCAAATTTGAGGATGGGTTTGAGTGCATTGATGAAGTTCTCTAGGAGATAAAAGCAAATATATTCAGAACGGCTAAGGAACTAATAGAATGGGCTCAGCCGGATTGGATTACCTTGCTGCGCCATGCGATGGAGTGTTACAACATGACTGTTGAAGAAGAAGAAGAATACCCATGGAATATTAACATTCCAGAGAGCGAAGGATAACACAAAGTTGAAGGACCGAAGGCTGCGAACTCAGATATATCAAAACCTTTGAAAACTAGACAAATAAATATTGGATCTGAAGCAAAACCTAAGTTCGCGAAGATATGAGACTATTGAGATGAAGATATGGTTGATAAGGTAGCTGAGCTGCTACGCGAATATCATGATCTCTTCGCTACTAAGTTTTCAGATTTGAAGGGAATCGTTGGCAATTTAGGTGTTATGAAGATTACGTTGAAGCTGGATGTGAAGCCCGTTAAGCAGAGACCTTATCAACTAAATCCAAAGTATAAGGAAAAGGTGCACCAAGAACTGGATAATATGCTGGATGTTGGATGCCAGTATTATTGAACTAGTAGAGGAATCCGATTGGGTAAGCTCAATGGTGGTCCAAGAGAAGAAACAAAAAGGTGAAATTTGTATATGCATAGATATGAGAAAGTTGAATGATGCATGTTTGCATAATCCATTTCCAACACCATTTACTGATGAAGTATTAGAGAATGTTGGCAGACAGGAGGCTTGTTCGTTTACTGATGGATTTTTGAGATATCATCAAATAAATATTGCGTCAGAAGATCGAAGCAAAACAACCTTTGCGATGAAGTGGGGGTGATTTCAATATATAGTAATGCCATTCAGGTTGAATAATGCACCTACAATTTTATCCCAAGTAGTAATCGTGATGTTCAAGGAATTTATTCATAAATTTATAGAGGTGCATTTTGATGATTGGACTATGTTTGGGTTGGTGAAGCGCCATGTTGCGAGTCTGCGCCTTATGCTGGATAAATGTCGAACGTATCAGATCGCGCTGAACTTGAAGAAGTGCATATTCTGTGTGCCCTTTGGAATTTTGCTCAGTCATGTCGTATGCAAGTAGGGATTGATGGTGGACCCTGCAAAGATCGCTATGATTATGAATTTGGAAGCTCCTAAGAATGTAAAATGGCCAAGCACGACATTGGGGCACACTAGCTATTATATAAAGTTTATCAAGGAATATACTCAGATAACCATGTAGATGGAAAAACTATTGAAGAAAGATGCAATTTTTGCTAGGATGAAGATTATCAGTGTAGTCTCGATGTCTTGGAGGAAAATATGGTAGCTGCGCCTATTTTGGTGTTTCCAGACTAGAAGAAAGAGTTCCACGTGCATGTAGATGCCTCTTGCATTGTGCTAGGTGTGGTATTAACACAGGCAAGTGAAGAAGAAATTGATCACCTGATAGGCTTCGCAAGTAGAAAGTTATCCAAGGCTGAGAAGAATTACTCCACTACAGAGCATGAAGGGATGGCGATGGTCTACGCGCTACAAAATTTTCGACATTATTTTTTGGGTGGACACTTTAAAATGTATACTCATCATTCCACGCTGAAATAGTAGGTTAATAAGCTTGTGTTGGGGGTAAAGATATGCCCATGGTTACTTTTGTTTCAAGAATATGACTTTGAAGTGATTGTAAAGCCTAGAAGGTTGAATGCAAGACTAGACCATTTGTCAACGATTGAAATGGGCGAAGACCCAAGTAGTTTGGATGAAGGATTACCAGATGCACAGTTCTTTGCAGTGCGAGTCATGAATGATCATTTTGCTGATATCATTCAATTTTTAACCACGAGTACAGCTCCAGAAGGTTATTCTACGTAACAGTAGAAGGAATTAGTAGTTCTCTCTATGTATTTTTTAGTAATTTGGGTCACTTGTATAAGATGGGAACATATGAGATACTGTGAAGATATGTTCCTGAGTTTGAACGTGCTAACATCCTTGTTGAAGCACATGGAGGAGTGGCAACAGGTCACTATGCAGGAAAAGCGACCGCGCAAAATATTTTGAGCGCTGGGTTATGGTGGCCGACATTACACAAGGATTCTAATACATACTACAAGGCATGTGATTCTTGCCAAAGAATTGGAAAGGCTTTGCGAAGAGATGATTTGCCTTTAAATCCTCAGGTTTCAATGCAGGTATTTGATAAGTGGGCCATTAATTTCATAGGTCCAATACAACCACCAGGTAAGAAGGCCGGCGCGTGGTATATCATTACTGCCACTGAGTATTTAACTAGATGGGCAGAAGCACAACTAGTGAAGGATTGCACAGCTACCACCATTGAAATTTTTTTGTTTGAGTATGTCTTAATGCAGTTTGGGTGCCCTAAGATATTGACGAGTGATAGGGGTACACATTTCTTGAATAAAATGATCAGTGCGATTCTTGAGGAATTCCAAGTGTATCATCAGAAGAGCACGCCCCATCACCTACAGGAGAATGGAATGGTGGAAGCATTTAACAAAATTTTGGAGAATGCATTGACAAAGGTCTACAACAGTTAGAGAAATGACTGGGATATGCACGTACCAGTTGTATTATGGGTATACAGGACGACCTGCGAAAAGTTAATAGGCCAAACACCATTTAGATTGGTCTATGGGATTGATCAGTGATTCCTATGGAGTATATTGTGCCAAGTTTATGTATTACAGTTTTGAAAAAGATGGTGGATCGCAAGACCTTGGAGGAACATCTTGCGCAACTAGTGGAGTTAGAAGATGACCACTTTCATGCGGGCTTTCACTAGCAAGTGCAAAATGAACTCGAGAAAGCATGGCATGATAGAAATATTGAGCTGCAAACAATTAAGATAGATGATTTAGTGCTGCTATATGACAACAAGTTCACAAAATTTCAAGGGAAATTTCAAATGCACTGGTTAGGGCCTTATGTTGTTAAGGACATCACAAATGGTGGTGCAGTTCAACTCGCAAAGTTGAATGGGGAACCATTCCCTTGAAAAGTGAATGGAAGTAGGTTGAAGCCGTAGACAGGGGATCCTGCCCCTGTTCAATGACTATATGGTAGCATGATAGTCTTAGTAATCTATGCAACTGCAAGGGATTGCGGGACTATAAACTACGTTTCCCGACGAGGAGAAAAACATACTAGGGAGGCTGCACGATGGAGGATATGAGTGTGGCAGGTGATGCTGTGCTAGATGAGATGCGCTATGGAGGATGGTATCGCATAGATGGGTCCAAAAGTAGCCGTTGGATTCACTATTCATGATTTGATGGAAAAAATTCCATTAAGAGGAGTGGGTAGGTGCAATTTATGGAAAAAATCTTTGGAAATCTGTAGCCAAAGACGCATTTATGATCCGAAATTGGAGGGAACGATTGGATTTTAATTCAAAACCTCCCCTTGTAGTCATCAGTGAATTCAAAGTCAATAAGGAGCATATGTTTGTGGAAAAGGCTCTAACTCTAAGAGAAAAGGAGAAACTGCAAGCATGAAGTCAAAGCCTTGAGACAAAAATAACGTAGGCGTGCAAGACAGTTCCATAATTAAACATTTCGAAAGGTGCTGCAGTGATAGAAAAAATCAGGAAATTGGCTGATGTAGTCCACACATCCAAGGATGAGATAGATAAAGTCATGTTTGACTTTCAGATGAAGATGTCAGAGCTTTAGTTGAAGTTGTAGCCAACCACTTTGCTAGAGGTTCAAGAGCAACACGGAGTAGCTATTAGGGAAAACATGGGCACTCTAGATGCAATAGTCATAGGCTTCCAATTGATATTCGAACACACCATGGAGTTATCGATGAATCTATAGGAGGACACAAACCTGCAGAAGCTTAACACAGATATCTCGGAGACACATCGCAAGTTTGATGAAGTTAGAACAACAACATGCACTTTGGCCCAAGTCAAATGCCTAGTGCAGTTGGAGGAAGGTAAGTAGCTGCAATCACAGATTGAAGAGTTACAGAGGACTTCGTACACCACAATTCTGATCTTTCTGGTTTGACTTCTTTACCTTTCTTTAGATCCTACAATTCCAGGGTCAACATAGCTAGCTGACTCTATATCTGATGTACTCCTACATGAGTATCTTCAACTGTTGAGGCTTCAGACATCATTGTAATCTCCAATGCTTCAAATTACATCCCGATCTTCTGTTGTGTCAATGGTAACCTAATATGTGGCAATAACGCAACTATGAACCATTCCTTGTGTTTTTGTGGGGTATCTCAAAACTCACTTGACCCATCAAAGCCTTGATCCGCTAATCCAATTCCCACACAGATTCAGTTGGTGCTTGCTTGATCTCCTTCAGATCTGTGATTCACTACGATTCTGATTTTGGCTTCTTAAACTCTGTTACCAAGGCCTTCTTAATTTCATCAAACATAGCATTCAACTTACTTGCAAATTATTTCATATACCATGTCAGTGCCCTCTCCCTCAGCAACGTTATGAGTTGCACCTTCTTTATATCATGATTATTAATATGTCTTGCCATCCATATTGCATCAACTACAAACCAAAACTAGTCAAGGTCCTCTATTCCCAGTCCTCTAAAGACAGGTAGCTTAATGTCATCAACCATTATTCTTCTTGGGGGGCTAGGTGGAGAGGGAGGTGGACGTGGAGGTGTAGGGGAGGTATGGGGAGGGGGATGGGCTGTGAGGGGGGTGGATGGATGGGGAATCCCAAAGACTCCTTGATTATTTTCAGCCCCTAACTTTGACTTGCCTTTAGGATGGGTGGGGGAATATCGTGGAGTTGTAGGGTTACTATTTCTTATTCATTCTCAGATCCCAACAAAGAGATATTGTCAACCTCAATAAAATTCTTCAGACCTATTCTATATCATTTTCCACTTCATGTAGCTCCTGGTTCCAACTTATTTATTCTTTTCCCAAACATTAATCTGACCGCATCTTTATAATCCCTTTTTCACATAATCACATTTTAATCCAGATCTTCAGAGGATTTAAAAACTTACCTCATGCTCCTTTGAAGAATCTTCGTTTAGCTTCGCTGTAGGACACGATTTGTTCAATTGTGAACTCAATGATAAATCCCCATAAAATGCTACTGATCTAGAAATAAACAACCCTTGATATACTGTTATCGATTCTCTTGAGTTTTTATATCAAATTAGGGTTCCACTTCTTAGGTTCGTCATATTTGAAACAATTCTTATGCTCAGCTTACTTAGATATCCACTCAAGCAATTCAATGTGGAACGAACCAAAGAAAATCTCATATTGATCTTCAAAGATATATCTCCACAACCAATCTTTAGTAGATAAACATGGGTTCCTATTCTCTTTTTCTGCAAATTCTCTTTCTTTCTATTCGACCCACTCCTGGAGTTCTTTCTTCAACGGACACCAAATCATATCCCTTAAGTAGATCTGGATCTCGACAACAAAACCATTTGTTGGTTTGAGGGGGCTTGACCCATGTTCAGAGTGTGCTGTGCACCAACAAAACCCTCAACTACTAGCCCTTTCAGCAATGACCCGCAAGCAGGTCACAGTCTCACCTGAAGCAGTGATGGGAGGTTGCAGAACCATGTTTCTGCAACTGAAGGGATATCTGCGAAGTGACACTGTGTACTTACTTTTATTTTATATCAATATTATAAGTTTGCATGCATAATGACTTCACACAGATGATTAGTTCACATGAATGCATAAACTCTAACACACAACATTATATCTTACAGGTCTTCGCATAATTTAGTAAAAAGCATACATAATCAGATGCATAACAATAAACAATTAACATATACATAGATACAATACTTTGCCAAAACTTCTCCTTTATTAAACAGATCTTCAATTACATTCACTTCTCTGACATGCACACTCAACTACAGGTGGTATTTGCACATAGCTGCAGACTCTTCAAGGTCTTCGTGCACTCACTTGCGGAGCCTTCCCCCAAAACTACAAACTACACGTATGAAAACAAAGATTCACTTATGATTTTTCATTACTTTCTTGATTGCCTTTTGCTAAGGTATTACATATCCTTTTACACAATTCATCTATACAAAAACCATGGTCCACATAACATGGATCCATAAAACAAGGACTACTACCTGATACCCGTTACAAAATAAGGGCTTTATCCCATCCCAAAAGTCCTAAAATTCCACGTGATGAATATATCTTCTCCAACTCCGCGTGGTCCACTCAGTCTTTCGCGGGGTTTTTTACCCAAAACATGGACCAAGTTGGGCCATGCCAAACACGGGCTAAAGGATCACCCTGGGTGACGAAGTCCTGAGCTGGGCCTTCGTGTGGTTATAGGCTTCCAACCACATGTACAACACTACCAGAGTGCAGTTGTGATCCAAATTTTCCAGTTCAAATGGTGCGGTCCCAACATTTGAGCCACAATTCCAGGTCAGTCTCCAACCCACTAGCCAAAACTGCATGAGACTTCTTAGAATCATTAATGACATGAAAACAAGGATAAACCTTCAAAATTGAATCAAAACTTGACCTAGACTGACCAGAACATACTAGGCATTCCGTTAAGCACATGACATACATGTAAGTTACAGGCTAGGAATGCATATATGATCATAAAAGTATGAGATTCATCTTAGAGTCACTGAGAAGGCCCTATTCCCTCTCCACATAGCTGCAACAACACATATTAGTCATATATTCATCAACCGATCAATAGCTAAACAATTCATGACAAGAGCCATAAATGATACACATCATATAACCAACATATAACTAGAAAATAATGAGCATATAAACCATGATAGAACAACCATAATATTATAATCATAATCAATACATATACTCATAGATCACCATAGGAAAATATCGCATATTAACACAAGAAAATACCAACCAAGTTAGGGGCTTCCACGTACCTCCTGGCCATAGATTGGGCTGAACTAAATCTCTCTTTCATCCAATCATACTCACACCATATTCCAAGCATGAATGTGGGATCTCACGGAATAAGCCAAGACAAACCAAACCAGGGATTCTAGAGGCTAAACCACCTCAACCCTCAACTAGTGATTCCACCTCACGGTCGGACATCACTAACACCAACTAGACCAGTCTCAACCTAAGCTATCTAGGGCTCCAGGAACTAGTACCTCAACCCATAGCCTTCCAGGGCTTGCAGAGCATTTGTCCAACCCAGCTCTAGGGACTAGTAACTCAACCCACCAAGGGCTCCAAAGCGTTTTTCCCAACCTAGGATCAAGGACTAGCAACTCAACCCAAGATGATGTAGGGATTCTAGAATGTTTTTTTCCAACCCACAACCATAAGGATTTATGAGCGCCAACTAGAAAAAAATCAAATGGAAAAACCAACAACACCATGGCTATCTAGGAAATGGTAAGGCAAGGCTAAAACCACTGTCAATCCAGGTAAATCTCCATGCCAATGACAACACATAACCAAATAATCACATGCATATACCATGCATCCATAAACCATAAATAAAATCATACATGCAACATGTTACATGCAAATCAATCAAGTTGTAGCCATTGATCCAACTATTCCCTTGCACTTTCCTACTTTTTTGCCTCCTTTCTCCAATTTATACAAGTTAAACTAGAATTCTCCAATCATGCTCCAAAAGTTTTCTAAGTGTGCAAGATTGTGGGAGAATAAGAAAATATAAGAGAGCTCCAAAACTAAACTCACCAAAAAGACTAACCAACAAAAGCTATGAACTGATCCTCAGAAGCATTTTTATCATTGAGGCCTCTATTTTCTTCATTTTCCTTCAATTTTCCTCTAATTTTCCTTACATGCAAATCTTTGTCTCTTCACCTTCCTTTTCTCATATTTTCCTTTATTTTCATAAATAAATTCAAATTATTGCCACTTTACCTTTGCCAAAGCCTTTTCCAATTTCCGTAGCCATAAATAAACTAAAAGTGACACTGACTATGATGTTTTTCCCACCATTCAACTTGGAATATGTGTCCCATGACCTTGGTATTATATTTTTTTTACATGGAAAATCAACTAGGGGTTGTTACAAAGGCCATAACAGAGTAGCCAACACTGAAGAATGTGAATGAGATCTTATCATTCATGGGATTGGCAGGTTACTACTATATGTTCATTACAAACTTCTCCAAGATAGGCCATCCTATCACATCCTTGTTGAGAAAAGGAAAGAAATTCAAATGGACAACTGACTATGCAACAAGCTTCGGGTAGTTGAAACAATTTCTCATAATTGCTCAAGTGTTGAGGATTGCAGATACAGACAAGGATTTTGTGGTATGTACGTATGCCTACAAGGAAGGTCTCGATGGAGACTTGATGCAGGAGGGACATGTATTTTGCTGTGAGTCAAGGAGATTGAATGAGCATGAGGTAAATTACATGACTCATGATATAGAGTTAGCTTCCATAATTCATGTATTGAAGATGTGGAGGCATTACCTCCTCGACAAAAAATTCACATTGATGACAGATCATAGTGGACTCAAGTATTTGTTTGGTCAACCTAATTTGAATTCAATACAAGCTAGGTTGATGGCCATAATTATCAAGTTTGAATTGGAGATCAAGTACATAAAATTCAAAGAGAAAAATGTTGTTGATGCACTCAATCGAAGGATTCAATTGAATCACCTTGCAACCATAAGCTCTTATGAATTAAACCTTGTAGAAAGGGTAAAAAATAAAAGACAACATGATGAAAAATATCAACAAATGAAAGAAAAGCTGCAACAAGATGGTGAGGATGAGAAATATCATCTCACAGATGACGACCTAATTAGATTCAAAAACAAAATATATGTACCAAATAATGATGATTTTAAGAGGCTCATAATGAGAGAGTTTCATGTCAAGCCATATTCAGGCCATTTGGGGTACCAAAAGACTCTTACAACCATTAAAAAGTTTTATTATTAGCCAAATTTGAATAAATAAGTGGCTGATTTTGTTGCTAAATGCATAGAATGCTAGCAAATGAAAGTTGAATGCAAACATCCAATAGGTTTATTGTAGCCCATTCCAATTTTGGAGTGGAAGTGGGAGGTGATCTCCATGGATTTCATTATAGGTTTACTGAGAACCTCTAGGAAACATTATACAATTATGGTGGTGATCGACAAGTTGAGAAAGGTGGCTCATTTTGTGGAAGTCAAATCCACCAATTTAGCTAGCGAGGGGCTCAAATTTTCATAAAGGAGATTGTGAGTTTGCATGGAGTTCCCAAGAAGATCATCTCAGATAGAGATGCTATGTTTAATTCAAGGTTTTGGAAGGAACTATTTGAAGGCATGGGGAAAAAATTAGTATTCAATACAACATATCATCCATAGATGCATGAAAAAATAGAGAATACAAATAGAATCCTCGAGGACATGTTGAGGATTTATTGATGCACCAACCCAAGAAGTGGAATGAGTGTCTTTCGCTTGTATAATTCACATAAAATAATGCGTACCAAGAATCTATAAAGATGAGCCCATTTGAGGCACTGTATGGGAGGAGTTGTAATACTCCTATAAGCTAGAGTGACCCAGTGAACAAGGTCCTTAATGGGCCTGAAATGCTCAAGGAGATGGAATAGCGAATTCAAATCATCAAGAAAAATTTGAAGGTGGCACAGGACATGAAGGAAAGTTATGTGGATCAACATAGAGTGCACAACGAGTTCCAAGTTGGGGAACATGTTTACTTGGGAATTGAGCCCAAGAAAATTTCCTTGAAGATTGGGTCATGTACCAAGTTGGCACCACGATATTGTGGGCCTTTTGAGATCCTTGAAAGGATTGGACCAGTAGCCTATAGGCTGTCCCTACCTCCATTGGTTAAAGTCCATGATGCGTTCCATGTTTCTTTGCTTAATAGATATGCTAAAGATTCTAATCATATGATTGATTGGTTTGTGCTACAGGTAGAACCAAAGGGAGAGTTCCAACCAAAAACGCTATGCATCCTAGACTAGAGGAACCTCATGCTCTGAAATCAAGCAATAGAGAAAGTCAAATTATAGTGGAGATACTTTGGGCCTGAGGAAGCCAGTTGGGAAATGACTGAATCAATGAAGGAAGCATATCCTCTTTTATTTGTTGGTTGAAGAAAATGTGTATATAATTTTAAATATTGTCTCGAGTTGTACATATAACACTCCTCAAAATAGTACGTGTGTTTTTATTATGTTCCTTGTGTTGCATATGGACTAAGAACACCGAGGATGGTTTTCCCTCAAGGAGGAGTGGTTTGTGACAACCCCAAGCATGTTCCTCTCATGAAACCAATGTAATTTTTTTGGATATATATATATATATATATATATATATGTTATAATATATATATATACATACATATATATATATATATATATATATATATATACATACATATATACATACTTATATATATATACATACATATATAAATATATCCTATATATGTATATATACTATATATTTATTATATTATATATATATATATATAACATACATATATATATATATATATGTATATATATTATTATATATATATATATATATATCATATATATTATATAGATATTTAGTATATATAGATATATGGCCTAAGTAATGGGACAAAGATTCCAGAGCTACAAAGATTACTTGTTGGGGAAAATGTTAAATTGTTTCTTACAATAGAAAACCTAAGTTGGTACACAACAACTATTTACTCGGGAAAAAGGGAAAACATCAATTTTCCTATTAGCTACGCTTTTACAACTATGGGCAAGAAACATGGATACACATTTTAAAAAGAAATGAAAGGAGAAGTTGCCAACTGGTATAGTGTGTCGGCCATTCACTACAACCAATTAAAAATGACATTTAAAAATATGATAATAGACAGGGAGGTGGCATAATTTTGATTGAGTAATATTATTGGCTGCCAGGGAGGTTGCCAAAATGTTCCCCTAGGAAAAGAAAAAATGATTTGGGATGGGAAAACATAGGAAAATGAGAGTATGGTTCAAATTGTAGAGAATAGAAAATAGGAAGCAGGGAAAACTGGATTTGCTGAAGCACAGGCAAAAGGAGAGTTTGTCTTTTCCAAGGAATAGAGTAGAGAACATAGGAGAGTCTGGGAATTTCTTAAGAAAATACCGGGTTTGATTTACTGAACAAAGGGAACGAAAATTCAATTTGTGCAAACCAACATTCCATCAGAGAATCAATTTTTCTAGTTCGTAAGAAGTCTGGAAGAAAACATTTCTAGCTGAAGAGGCATTTGCCTCTCGAATGCCCATGATCCAGAGGGTGGAGATGGTATTTCTAAGAAATCCTTAAGGGTTGGGGTGGAGGAAATACTCTTGGGAAAAGTCCTGGAAGGTTTCTGAAGGCTCACTGTTGTATATTTGATTTGGTTTTGGTTATGGGGTCCCTAAAACTTTGTGGAACCACAATGTCTCTATGCACTGGTTGATTGCAACTCATGTGAAGCAGGTGGTAGAATCTCTGAGTTCCTAGTTCAAATGGTAGCTATGCTTAAATATCTAAGAAATAGACCCCTCAGTCTTTGGAATTTGGCTTGGGGGTGATAGCTATAAGTGAGGATTAGTTGTAGCTATCATATGGTTGGGTGGAGAATCATAGTCCCCGACTCAGTTTCTGAAAGATTTACATATAATTGTTCTTTATTTAATTTCACTAATAATGAATATATGTTGTATCAGTGTTGTATATTTGTTTTGGTTTTGGTTCTAGAGTCCCTAAATTTGTGTGGAACCATAATGTCTCTGTGCATTGGTTGATTGCAACTCAGGTGAAGGAGGTGGTAGAATATCTGATTTCCTGGTTCAAATGGTTGCTATGCTTAAATCTCTAAGCAATAGACCCTTCATTCTCTGGAATTTGGATCAGGGGTGATAGCTATAAGTGAGGATTGGTTGTAGCTATCATATGGTTGGGTGGAGAGTCATAGTCCCTCACTCAGTTTCCCAAAGCTTTACAGATAAATGTTCTTTATTTAATTTCACTAATAGTGAATATATGTTGCATTTTTGGATTGAAATGGTGGTTATTGATGTATTTAACATGGATTCTACTTTTATTGCTTGCATGATTGACTAATATACCATCGCTCATAGTCCCTAAATTAGTTTCCCAAATATTTACAAATAAATGTTCATTATTTAATTTCACTAATAGTGAACATATGTTGCATTTTTGGACTGAAATTATGGTTATTGATGTATTTGACATGGCTTTTGCATTTACTACTTACATGATTGACTGATTTACCATTGCTATTGCTTTAAGGAAGATGGAACACTATGTATTGGTGTTGATTATGCTATAACATCAATTAATATGGCGACCTTTTTTTATTGTAGTGATAAAATTTCATGGAATGCAAGTCCTTCCTGGCATTATTTGTATTGTTGTGCGATAATACTGAGGATTTCTTCCCCTTTGGTCATTATTGACTCGTTTTCTTCATATAGATACTTTAAGAGATTTCCAGTAATATATGTATATATTTATATATGGTTAGTTTGGATCTCACAAATCATGGTTCTAGTTTACATGTTGTCCTGATGTTCTTATGAGTATGGAACCTAATTATTATTACTAGCAAAAGTTATGCACCAGAAGAAAGATCCTAGATATAAGTATATAGGATAATATTCATGTGGATACATGCAATAATGGTTTTCATATTGAGGCAATAACCGTATTTATTTGTGTTACCAAGACATTTGTCCTACGCATTGATAAACAAAGGTGTATCATTGGAAGTTATTACGAGTTTAGAGCTCAGGAATACACACACATACCTTTACCACATTAAACAAGCCTAAAGTTACTACAGTCCTAAGTTTATCATAGTATGAGTAGAATTTAATCACTACCACAAGGTTTAATTACCTATTCGACAATGTCGTTATGGTTTTGTTGCATAAAGTCGAGCCGATTGCTGCAGTTAATCTGTAGATTGTTTGCTATTATAACACTTTAAATATGTGTTATAGACCTTCTCAAAGGTAAATGCAATGTATTTCCATTGTATCGCTTTAATGCACCTTTTAAACATTCAAACATACTTATTCTATATTCTTGCAGGCGTAATCCCATGCAGTAGAAGCCGCGTTGAAGGTGGGTCTCCGGATATTTATGTGTGAGATTGATGATGTGGAACAACACTATCACGTTGGTATCATTGTATGGAAAACTATTATGGAGAATAAAGATATACGCATATCTATATATATTGAGGTCATATTAATGGCAATGCAGACAATACTTACAAACTATTTGAGTGCCAGAGCTAAGACATGACATGCATTGAACGATAGCAATTATAATGAGGTATCGACGACAAGATCTTCATATAACCGATGGACGATAGGAGGGGCCTTCTCTGGTGACGTGGGTTGGAGGGAGGTGTAAACCCTGCCAAAATCGTAACTGTCGGTTATTCAACGGACTGGATTATAGGTCTTCCCCTGGTGATGTCTGCGGGGAAGGATGGAACCCCGCTCACTATCGAACAAATAGGCCCATGAATATCGAAAAACATATAGATTGAGAGTGTATGGTATAGTTATATACATATAAATATATTGAACGTTACATACGTAAACCATATATGTATGTCCACTTCTTTACACGCCAGGACTAATTTATGTTACAAGGCGTCACCACCTACGTATAGGGCCGTGATGTGGAATGGAATGCCCATGCTAGCATTGCCTCTAATGCATCGGGCCACTCATAACTGAGGAGGAAGGTTAAATAATCACCGTGGGTCCTAATAGCACACTTGAGGACTAGGTTTTATCATCTTAGATGTTAAACCGGATGGACAATTTCAAAAGTCTAAGAGTGGGAAGAAAGAATTTGCATCTTTTTTAGGAAAGGAGAGGATGGAACAAAATGACACTACATCATGGATTGTCCAGTTTAAGAGAATATTCATAATCAATTCAAAAGCATTATGAAGATGGATTGTTTGAACACGTTGTTCGAGGAAATGAGGCTTATCAAAACTAAGAACTTCTTGGTCAAGATTCATGACAAGAGAGTAGAATTAGAGAAAAGTGTGAAGTTGTGATGGACTGGAGTCCTAGGTCCCTTATACCACTTGATCTTGTGGAAATCATTTAAATCACTTCATTCATTCATTCATGTAGTGAGTGAGTTAAATGGTTCAAAAGGTATATATGTGTAAGATATTTGGTTAACCCATTGAGCAATACATACCAACAATACACACATATATACTTAAACATATACATATACATATGTTATGGTGTGTAAATGCATATATTATAAATATCGAGCACCGAACTTGGAAATATGATGCATCACAACCTAAAGGACCTGAGACTCGATGTTCGTTAGAGTATGTCATATATATATATATATATATATAATGTAGTCCATAGTCAAGACATGTCGCCAAGTGGGAACACTAAACATAAAGGAAATATATAATAAAAGAGTATCAAGCAAACCATATACACTGACCATAGGCTTATACATATCTACATGTATAAGCCATGGTGAGCGCATATGGTAGGCATAGTATAATATATATATATATATATATATATTATATATATATATATATATAATATATCTTTTCCATGGGACACAACAACACATCAAGGAAAATAATTGCATGGTAAATTGCAGTCTGCAAGATACATTAAATATGATGAGTTGCATGTAGACATATAATTAAATGGTCACGAACAACTATAACACACATGCATGAATAGGGGCACTGTATGAATTTGATTAAATATAATTTTCAAAAGAGAGGAATTTAGAAACCAAGAGTCCAAATTGGATGAAATAAATGTAACAAAGAAATCCATAGAAAGTTGTAAAAAATTGATAAGAGGATTGACAAAAGAAGTTTTTATCCTAATTTTCTAATCGTGCAAGAGAAATTGGATTAACATTGTACACTTCATTGGGATAAGTGGGGTGTTTACACAAGGTATTCACCCTAGTACATATATTCACCATATCTATTTAGAAGAAAATGCTTGACCTATAAGGGGATGGATGAATCTGAAACAGATAGTGAAAAATGAACTTCAAATATTAATAAAAGTAGGTTTTATCTACCCTATCTCTAATAGTTAATGGGTTTTACCCTTAGTTATAATTCCCAAGAAAAATGGAAAATGGTGAGTATGTGTAGATTACATAGAGTTGCATAAAACCACTTTTAAAGATAACTTCCATTGCTAATCATAGATCAACTATTAGGCTCTTTGGAAGGAGATAAATATTTCTCTTTTCTAGATGGATTTAGTGGCTATAACCAAATAAAGATAGTTGTAGAGGACCAAGAAATAACTACTTTCACATGTCCTTAGGTAACATATGTTTATAAGGTATTACCCTTTGGCCTATGTAATGCACCAACTACATTCCAAAGAACAATCTTGGCCATATTTGTTAATCTAGTTCTTGAATGTATCAAAGTTTATATAATGATTTCTTTGTTTATGGTGATACTTTTGAACAATATTTATTTAACCTGGAAAAAGTATTGATAATATGCATAGAAACTAATCTATCCTCGAGTAATGAAAAATGTTATTTGCTACTAATGGAAGACATTGTTTTGGGACATCATGTTTTTGCTGCATGAATGACTCTAGATCGAGCCAAGGTTGAGATTATCATTAAATTTCCTATTCCATTATCTCAACGAGAAGTTCCGAGTTTTTTAGGTTTTGCATGATGTTATCTTAGATTCATTGAAAAAGCTAGCAAAATATCCTTACCTTAGTTCAAATTACTTTCTAAAGACAAAGAATTCTATTGGAATGCCAACTATAAAACTTCTTTTAAAGTCATTATAGAAAAAATATCTAGTGCACCAATCTTAAGGGGACCTAATTGGTCCTTACAATTTCATATTCCACTGATACAACTAATACTATAGAAGGGGCATCATTAGGTCAACAAGAAAATCTTAAGACCTATGTTATTTCTTTCAGTAGTGAAAATCTAACCTCTGTTGAGTTAAACTATACTATTACTGAGAAAAAAATGTTAGCATTTGTGCGTGCAATCAACAAATTTCAACACTATGTCATAGGTTATCAAGTCTTTATCCACACTGACCACTTTGCTATTAAGTATTTGAAGAATAAACCTATTACTAATGGAAGAATTACATCATGGTTGTTATTGTTGTAGGAATTCAATATTATTATCATTGATCATCTTGGAAGGGAAAACCAAGTAACATAATTTCTACCTCACTTGAGTAACCCTCGTGAGGTAGTTCCATTATTTGATGATTTTCCATATGAATTTTTTTTTTTTTATTATCTCAATTAAAATTCCATGTTTTGCCGATGTAGAAAATTATCTATCCTCGGGGAAAATTTCAACCTCATTTTACTTATAAGGATAAAAAAGAATAATCAAGCAAAGTGCAAAATATAGTTGGATTAATGGAATTTTTTTCTACATAAGGTCTAATTTTGTTATTAGATGATGTATTAGAGAGGATGAAATATTTGATATTATTAAATCTTGTTATGATGTACCCTGTGGTGGGAATTTTGCCGATAGGAGGACAACCTCTAAAATCGTTAACCAAGGCTATTATTGGTGATCCTTTTTAAATTATACAAGAAAATATGTCTGAAGCTATGATAGCTATCAAAGGATGGGTCAACTAATAACAATTGATGAAATGCCCTTGCAACCACAAGTTCTTTTAGATCCATTTGAAAGTGGGCTCTATATTTTGTTGGACCTATAAAGCCTAAATCAATAGGAGAAAGACATATCATGGTATGTACTGACTATGTTACCAAATGGGAAAAAGCTAAGGAATTGGCCAGGGCTTATACACAATCAATCGTCAATTTTCCTGGAATTCCTATAGAAATTAGTATTGATCAAGGAGCACATTTTACTTCCAAGTTAGTACAAGAAGTAGTGGGAAAATACAAGATTAATCATTGAAAATCCACTCCTTATCACCCACAATCTAATGGACAAGTTGAATAAACTAATATTATTCTTGAGGCAATTAGGACCAAGACAATCCAAATGCATAGGAAGGACTAGGAAGATGAGCTTCTAGAGGCTTTGTGGGCATATAGAGTCAGTTCGAAAAGTGCTACTAGTTTTAACCCTTATGAACTAGTGCTTGGTAAGAAAATTCTTCTTCCTATTGAATTCAAATTCCAAAAATTGAAATTCGCAGTATAATTAGGGTTAGATTTGTCTCAAGCTTAGAAAGAAAGAATTATGCAATTAAATCATATTTATGAAATCAAAAAATAAGTATTTCAACATAATAATATCATTATCCAATAACAAAGGTCAAAATGGTGTGACCAATTCATAGAGAAAAAGGAGTTCAAATTTGGTGATTGGGCTTTACTCGTTGACTTCAAATTCAAATATTTCAAAGCCAATTTTACCACTCATTGGCTAGGCCCCTATGAATTAGAAGAAGTATTTAATAACATATCAGTTAAGATAAGGACAATTGTTGAGGAATGCGTTTCATTCCAGGTTAATGACCATAGGTTGAAGCTCTAAAAAAAGATAATCAACTAATATGATTTTGTTTCCCTAGTATTTCAGCAAGGTGAGATGCAAGTTGTGGGTATCGACAATAATACTTCTACCCCTCTTCCATCGGGATATTTTTCCCAACAAAAATAAAAAAAATAAAAAAGAAGAAAAAATATATGAACAGATAAATGAATTTATAAATAAAAGAGTTTAGTTGTGAAAATCTAGGTTTCTAAAACATCCTAAACTTTAATTTTCATTGGAAAATGAAGTAATTGGCCAATGAAAATTCCAAATAAAAATTTACTAAATAAGTTTGATCTTAAAGATTCTAATTATTTCTAATGACGATTGGGAAATTTGAGAAACTACTTGAAAAAGAAAATTCTCTTTAAATTCTCATATATATTATATATATATATTCATTTTGCAAAGATTGTACAAGATTTGTATATATAAAGAAATCCTAATATTCTTGTACTAACGTGCTAGCTGACTTGACCAAAATGACAAGTCCTTCCAAAGATTCCAAAGAAACAAGCATCATCCTTCACCAAGGACAACAATATCATCAAGCCATACCTTTCATGCTCAATGAGACTTCTACCTTTGGTAGTATCATAGGAAGCATTCCAAAAAATTACAAGGAGAAAAACTGAATTTTAGTTGAGCAAAAATTAGATTTCATCAACTAAATTAAGCAACTAAAAGAGGATATTGAACAATTGAAGGATAACCAACAACTTCACAAACAAAAGAAGATACTTGAGCCCAAAAATAGAAAGCTAAAGGCACTCTTCAAGTTGCAAAGAGAATTGTCAACCATATAAGTAATTTTCTCATTAGAGGAACCTAACAATTCAATTTCATCTTCAGAGGGACTTGATAACTTATTTTTATCATTAGAGGGACCTGTTAGTTTTATTTTATTAGCCACAAAAATGATTTGGTTGCAACATCATCAACCTCAATCTATTGTTGACGAAGAAATTTGAAAACTACCTCATCCTATCATCAAAACCAACGTTACTCTCAACTTTAGACAACCACAAAAGGGCCCTGAAATCACAATCTTCGGAGGGACTTGAGTCATCAATGTCTTCACTACTATTAGACCTATAATCAACTTCAAGTTAGCATCAAATGACCTTCCAAGGAGACTACAACATCATCAATAACTTTAAGCAACAAAAAAAAGGTTTGGAATTTATTTTTGCACTGCTTACTTTATTTCATTAAATTTTAGAATTAAATTTTTTAATAAAAATACTTTTCTCTCTAAAAAAATCATACATACTACAAAGTTTTATGGTCTCAAACACCAAATTTTGTAAAAAACCCCCATATTCTCTCTTCAAACCATAAAATTTCCTAAACCCTTATCTCATTCATAAATTTGTATTTCTATTCTTCCTTTAAAAAGTCATAAAACATTCTTTTATTATTCCATTACCTTAGCTCATAAGCGTATGCAAAATTTTTATCAAACAAGACTTGATATCATTGGGTTCAAAAGCATAAAAAAGGTAAGTTCTTTCAAAAGTGAGATATAAGTTCGCTAAAGGACAGAGCAATTTTTTTTAATCATGACACAAGAATGGGATGATATAGTGTTAAAATGATTTATATGGGAGTTCATATACATGATAAATCTTAAAAGACAAACATTATCATGAAAATATGACACTATAGTTGGAGAAACGAGTTTCATTGCTCTTTTAACTCTTTGAAATCATACTCTGTTTTCCTTGAAGGACCAAGTGCTAAGCCTATTTTCATTCCTAAGTCATTATTTGTTGAATGGGGATGATCTTTCAAATTAAAAATGAGATAGAGTAAAATCAAGGGCAACATCTAGTGTTTGAAGTCAAATTGAATCTCAATCGAAAAAGGATGACTCAGTTTTAAGGTCGTGTGATACACTCTATTTTATTTGAAGGAATGAGGGTGCACAATAGATTTATTAACAACATTATTTAATGTTGCAAACAACTCAAAGTGTTGAATGGTCAAAAAGAGCAACAAGATCTCTAGTTGGAAATATAGAAATTGCTCATAGAGGTTCAATGTTAAAATGGCAACATAAAAAATTATTTTAAGCCTTGTTTTTGAAGAAGAACTCTATCACAAGTGTGGTTACAACTTGAAGGATTTATTTAAACATGGTCATATTCAAATTCGACTTGCTCTGAGCCAAATAATCGAGCGAGAAGACCTTTTTTTTCGAATAAACAAAAAACAACAGTCTTTTGTAATCATAATAGATGTTACACATGCAGAGTTTCTTTAATACTTTCAACTACCAGAAATGCCAAAGTCTAAAAATACCTCAAGACAAAAACTAGTTTAGGAACTCAACTAGAAAAAGAAAAAACACAGGTCAAAAAACATCCCATTAGCCCAACAAGTTGGGTAACATAAGCCCCAAATGAATAAAAAAATGAAAACAAAGCATCCAAATTTTCACTGCCAAAAGATGTTGTTAAGGAAGAGGAACATCCTCATGCAAAAACAAAGGACCCAAAGTTGATGACTGATCCTTGATTAAGACATTCGTATCTTATCAGTCTAGGAAGTACGAAGATCCCCCTCTTGGAAAGCTAGTTTGGCTGAGAGTTCTGCTCCTTGAAGATGTGGTAGAAAGAAATATAGTGGAATCCTACCTTCATGGCTTGTATTTGCAAGAACCAGTGGGATAGTGAGGGCACAATAAGAGAGTGCACTCCCTTGACCTAATCAATGGTGACTTTCAAATCCCCTATCAATACAATCTCCTCCACCGTTAGCCACAAGGCACATTTAAGGAGATCCCACAACGCCAATACCTCTGCTCTTATGTCAGAGTCCATACCATTGGACCAAAAGAAATGGTAAGATCTGGAAGAGAAAAGGGATATCAAAGCCCCACACCCACACTCCCCACCTACTGAGGCTCTGTTGAAAAAAACAATCGGGTAAACATAGCGAGGGGGATTATGATCCCAACTATGCCTGTTGCAACTAACTTTAAGAGGGCCAATATCCATGAAATAGTCCACAATTCTTAGGGTAGTAGCTCTCAAATTTGGGGGAAAATTTTCGGAAATAGATTCATTCATGTAGCACCAAATTCCCTAGAAAGTGCAGAGAGGGAGAGTTTTGAATTTTAGATGTGTGGAAGACTAGCCCCATAAGCAAGTGATGATACTCTGTGTGTCCAAAATTACGTTGATCTTGAGGAAAGAAGCTACACTCTCCTAAACAGATAAAGCAAAGGGACATTCCAGATCAAGTGAGCAACTTCCTCAATGGAAGATCTATAGAGAGTGCATATGCTTGGGCCCTGAAAGCCCCTCTATTACCTGGGTCGTGGACCTCTTGGTCGGGTCGTGGACCTCTTGGTCCACGAGCCAGAAGACCTAGATTGGAAAATTAAGTCAAATTGCTAGTGAAAGTAAGGGAAAACAGGTGGTTGTAGTCAAAAATTCCATGTATACACAAGGTCCATAGAATTAGTTTGTTTATCGTGTTGAATGACATCTAAACTCAAGAAAAACTCAGAAACAAGTCTACAACATCATGTAAGATCAATTCCGGTGCTTTCGAGGAGGATCGGTCACACATGAGGTTACAAAGGTTCGTAGAAAACCCTCGGGTTGCCAAGCTATAAAGGTAAGTGACAAACCCTATGTTTCATAATATATACATGAATGTCAGAATTAAATGCGGTTGCTTTTAATTTCCATAGATTTGGTAAGGGAGTTGGCACAATTGTTTCTTTCAAATGACGGTTACGTTGAGGGGAAGGTTCATGGTTTGACTGCAGTGGTGGCCATGACGGTTGCCTCTTTGAGTTTCGTGGCCATGACGGTTGCCTATTATTTTAGTGATATTTGGTAACAGTTATAGAAATAAACAATTATAATGTCGATGTGTGAGAAAAATATATGATAATAAATATGTCGATGTGTGAGAAAAATATATGATAATAAATATTTAAATGCATTTTATTTGAAAATTTGAATCAATATTTATGATTTTATATAAAAAAAATTCATATCTTGTATCCCATATTGGTTCTCAACTTACATAAATTAAACATAAAAGATTTTTTATTAATTCACATTTATAACAAAATAAATCTATTTAAATAAATTTTAATATCTTTTAATATGATAAGTCTCTTTCCCTTTGAGTTTATAAGCTACTTTTCATAGTTTATAAAAGCCACTGCTTTGTATTTTTTTAAAGAGTATATAAATAAGTTAATTTTATTTTTTATAAATCATGAAAGCCATAGTCTTAATTTTCCCTTTTTTTAATATATGGATGATTAAATTAAATCTTTTGAAATGTTATGAATTTTCCAAATTTTTAGTATATAAGTTACTCTTCATAATTCATGAAAGCAACTTTCTCATTTTAGTTCTATTTAGGCTAGATATCAAATTAAACTCCTTTGAAATATTAGGATTGTTCCATACTTTTAACATATAAACTATTTTTTATAATTTCTAAAAGTTGGTATCTTTATTTTCCATTCTTTTTTAGGTAAATTTGTTAGGTGTTAGTGATTAAATTAAACCTTAATGATTGTGATTTTTTTAGAATGAACATTTTATGTTTCAAAAGAACTTAAAGAAAGTATTATGATGATGATGATGGTTAACGTCCGCTGAGACCAAATAATGATCTATCAGACCTAAAAAAAGACAAATTATTTATTTTGATCTAAGATTTTATTCCTATGCTCAAAAAGCTTGGAGAGAAGCCTCCCGAGCTCACTATAATTTTGGCATTGTAAAAGGCTAGGAAGGTCAGTGTTGTAACAAAGGTTGTGAAATTGAGATCTAATGTGGTTGTATGCAGGGCACTCTAAGAGGAAGTGGTTTTCATCCTCGATGCTTCTATTCTCACAAATATGGCAGATCCTTTCCATCCATGGCGTTTTAGGAACTACCCAGCGGCCAGTTTCACTATGGAGCTCATGAGAATTCATTCTAATCTTTGCTATATTAATTTTCTTCTTTGAGCTAGTTAGAATAGAGAGATACTTTTGATCTTCAAGGGTGGGGTTGATGACCTTCTTATAATAACTTAATTTTCTTTTAGACGCTAAATCTTTCTCACACCACAATTTTTCTTTGAACTTAGAAGTAACAATATCTTTAATGTTATTTATGTTTTGCAAAGCATCATTCTCATTGATCTCCCAATATTTTAACCAGGCCCTTGTGTCCTTATGCCATCCTCGGTTAAGCCTTAGGTGGTTTTGGCTGGAATTTAAAGCTAGCTTAGGAAGTCTATGGTTGTCTATGTTATTGAGCTTGTGCTTGTACAACAGAAACTTGAGCATAGCAAGGCTCTCAATAGGAGAAAGACCTGCTTCTATAAGGAGAAAGACTTTCTTCTATAATTAACACTTATTAATAGTTTTTCTTTTCTGTATTTTTAAGGGTTTTTTATTTTTATTTTTAATTTCAACCATGAATTATTATATAAGAATATTTTTATATGTAGTATAAAGAAGGGGAAGCACATAAAGCTGATGGACTCAAAAGTGGAAATGGGGCACTAGGAACACACACTCATAGGAATGTTTGTACTTTGCTAGAAACACACTCACATTCTTGGGCATCCAAGCTCGGCAAGCCCTGGGTTGCCAACCACGATGCCACTTAGGTTTCCAGCTTGACAAGGCTCAAGAACACACACACTTTTTAGGAACACATACACATTCTTAGGAATGTGCACTTGTTCCTAATCATTTTTCTTATTTATGTGCGTGCAACCCTATTTTTTACCATATTGGGATCATACAATGCATTTTTGGGGATATTGAGCAAAATTGATGCTTTTGAACAACATCAAGCACCAAATCAACACCATACCTTGTCTTGGAGTCCATATAAGCACTCTAACACACACACACACACACACACACACACACACACAATTTTTTTATTTGTTTTAAAATAGGAAAAAATGACAAAAATAATACCTTGAACATAATCGATATTGAATTGTAGGAAAATTGGTTAATATGGAACTTATCAGAACCCAAACCCACTGTCACCAAACCCAAACCAGGAACCAAGAAATCCAAATGATGAAATTGATGCATCCTTAGCTACATTCAAGTCACTAAAACATGATCTCCAAAACACCAGAGATTCATCATGACTATCTCTTGCAAGGTCATTAAACTCAATTTAATCATCCATTTCTAATGCCCAAAGCTAGTTAACCCATATTTCTGATTATAGGGCTAAAATGTATAAACACCATAGAATTTGTCTAAATAAAGGTCAAATCAGAGACCTCAACATTACTAAACAAGATTTTTTGTCCTTGTTTGTTGACCCAAGAGATAACCAACCTTTACCAATCAACAAAAAATGAATTTGTATGGATTGGTGCACCTACCAACCTTTTCTATACAATTGGATGGATAGGTGGCTTATGCTATTAGATAAACCTCCATGTAATGATATGGATCTACCTCTATACTTCTCAAGGAAGTTATAGTCAAACTTTTGGCTAGGACTCCATGTCAACTACATTAACACGGGAGAATTCTAGGGGGTGAGTGATGGGTTTGCGAAAGATCATGAAAATGCTAGGTGCAACCTAGCACTAGGTCCTCATCCACCTAGTAGAAATATTAACCCCCCCACCTAACATCTTCTAGTTATGGATAACATTGTTGAGACCCAGACGATGCTAGCCACACTAAATAACATATAGTGTAGCACGACAACTTGATGGCACCATTAGGCAAGGAGTCACTAATAACTAATGTTGCAGGTGGGGTTAGACCATCTGGCTGTACAGTAGGGCTTGACCAACATAGGCCACATGGAGGCTCACTTGAACCTCATAGATGTAACAGTTGTGGGAAAACTTGTTATGGCCAAATGGAGGGTAGTAGGCAACATAAATTTATGGAGGACGTTATTATCTTAACCATCTCTCTCTCTCTCTCTCTCTCTCTCTCTCTGTATTATATATATATATATATATATATAATATATAGTGTGTGTGTGTGTGTGTGTGTGTGTGTTTCTCTATTTATCTAATTATATGTTTTTTGCAGTTGCCATGCCTTGATAGAACTTTCCCAAATCCTACTAATGCATTGAAACCAGTTTAGACCACTGATTTTGCAGTGTGTGTGTGTGTGTGTGTTTCTATATTTATCTAATTATATGTTTTTTGTAGTTGCTATGCCTTGATAGAACTTTCCCCGACCATACTAATGCATTGAAACCAGTTTCGACCACCGATTTTGCAGTGGATGCCAACTGTTTATGTGGTGTACCACATCGTATGATATGGTGAATTAAAACTATCCCTCGTAAAAATTTTCATATGTTTTTAGTCCATAACATGGATTGTTTTAATTTGAGCATAATTGTAGTGCTCATTTAATATTTTTATAGATTATAGTGACACTAGGGGAGGAGCTAGGTCCACTTAGGGAAGACATCTTTCCCCTTCTCATATATCATGTGTAAAATTATATTTTGTTTAAATATTTATTTGATTATTTTATTTTTGTTTACTAAATGAAATATTATAAATGTGTATGCATGTTCCTCCATTTATTAGTTCTCTCCTCTTACTCCTTCACATCATTCACCACCATCTATTGTTTTCCCACCAGTCACCTACCATTATCATCACATTACCTCATTGTTTGGTATGATTCCAACTTACCTTGACTGGGAACAAACAACATTAGTATAACCCATGGGTGTTTATTGGCAATCACTTCTACAACCTTCACCAATTCATTCACCCATAGAGCATGTATCCATAGACCAATTGAAAACCTCCGTAGATTGTGTATATTAGTGCTCCACCTATGAGTGAATCTCTATCAATGGTGAAAACACTCATGGTGAGATAATTCATTGATGCTTTTTTGTTTGTTTGTTTGTTTGTTTGTTTTTTTTTTTTTATGAGAATTGAATTGATTTTAGGCATTTTTGTTTAAATTCTATTTCTTTGACTCTTATGACTATTGTAGGGTGGTATTGTTGAGAGGTTGGGGACATTGAGGATGTCACCCTTCAAATTGATTATAATATCATCAATGATTTTTTTGGGCTATAAAGAATTAGTTTGTAAGTGTGTAATTTATTATGGAAAAAAAATACGATGAGAATGTTTTTTCTTTGTGAAGTCCCTAGAGAGAGAGAATGTCACAAAAGAAGAAAATTTGAGCTCCTCTTTCTTGTAAGAGGATAAATATTGACTTATAGGATCCAAATGATGGTGGTTAATGAGTGACCAATGAGCCCCATTTTGTATATATAACATGATATTTCATACTATCATGTTTGGGCATGAGATTTCATTTGTATATTAGAGTCAATTTCTATATAGGTTACCATATTCCCTAATTCAATGTTTAGGAATGATGTGTCATTTTGTATATTGGTCATTCAGTGCAATTTTGTTAAAAATGTACATTTGACACAATTTTGAGTGTAAGTGTAGGATTGCTAGGTTAAATTTGCATATATGAAGTGAGCACTTTGTCATGTTGTATTGTTGAAGGTGTTTGGATTGAATTTTTAAAGACACGTCAGTTAGACATATTCCTCGTGATACATGTAGCTGACAATTCCAAACAAATTGCAACAATTTTTATCCATTAGGGCACAATTATCCAATCATAGCTTTATTACAATAATTTGTGTAATATAAATATTTTATTTTTCATCAATTTCTAACGACTTAATAATTTCAACCCTATGTTATATCAAATCAACATGAATGATAAATATTGGAAATTACTTAATCATGAAGACAATGTAAGAAGAAAAATCAAATTTGCAATTACACAATTTTGGATGACAAGATATTTTAACGTACATAGAAGCAATGAAATACATGTGAACAGAGTCATCACAAAATTGGTACAATAGCTAGCTCTCCAAACTCTAGCAAGATAAAATCATGAAAATCATAACAACCATCAAAGATTCACAAAAAGTTGTTGTATTTCCACAATCCTCGTGTCTACGATAGAATCTTAAAATCAACGACGCTACCAAAGAAAGAATCACAATGGAGCTACTTTGCACAATGAAATATAAACAACAATAAATCTACTAGTGCGAAAAATATGCACAAATTTTTACACAAATTATGTACAATAACCCAACTTCATTATATTAATCCAACTGATATAATATAACAGTTTAGGGCTCCCATACCAGGGATAATGGTCCTCAAATATCCAAAAGTATAAGAATACAAAACTGGGGCTTGGTGTTAGTCCATCGAGAATCAATCTACCCTTAACAAGATAATATGAAAATCTGGCTGATGTAGCATGCTCTCTCATCTCCTCTCAGTCGTACCCTGTATCTGGTTGGTCCTTCAACTCCCGATCTACAACACTTTCCTCTATTAATGATCGAAGTCCATCTGGCCATTGAACCTCATTTATCCAATCTACTGACTAGTTGTACCTTAATCCATCAAGGTCCCAACACATCGAGACTCCCGTCGAGTTGTTCACAACTTCATTTGTGAACAACTCACAACCACCCATTGCTTCTCCTCAACTACTCAAGGACTTTAACCCACTATATTATTCTTGTGCTGCTCCAATGAAGACTAACATAGGGCATGGAGGGCTGCCACCTATCACTGCAATATTTTCATCTCCCATAATGAATGCAGGCTAGGAAGACTTCCCACCACTTGTTGTAGATGTTCTTCTCCACACACAAGTCTAGGGTTGCACAAACTGCTCTTTGTTGATCAGTCCCCTGAGCTCAACAACTGCCACTCTAGCAACGACCTAAGTCCATGAAGATGGTGCACATCTTGCTCAAACATGCTAACTATCACATTATCCTCCAACAAGCCATAAATTTCTAATCCACTATCCAAACATGTTCCACACTCATGCTGCCCTCCAATAGACCACAAGTGACCAATCTTTGCTCTACTCCTGGTTAGGGCATCCAACCACCTAGGAAACCCTTCCACTTGGATGCTAACTGACTTCCAAACTGTCCTCTTCTAGGACACCATCCACTAACATCAATTCAACCTTAACACATCAATACAATACATATCTATCCCTGCGTAGGTTCTGCATCACCCTAGTGCAATTTTCTTACACGCTCAGCCCTTCACTCACACTGCTTGCACTCGTGCTACCTGTACTCGCATTCCAAAACTTTTCTGTTCATGCAATCATGCATTCCTGCGCTCATGCGTTCATGCACTTATGCGTTCCTATGCTCACACGTTCCTACACTCGCGCGTTCTTGCACTCACACATTCCTTCATTCCCCACATTCCTACACTCACGCATTCTCGCACTCGCACGTTCGTGCACTCACGTGTTACTATATTCGTGCATTCCTGCACTTGCACATTGTTGCATTCACACATTCATGCACTCCCATTCCTGTACTCTCATTATTCGCACTCGAGTTGCCTGCACTCACGTCGCCTTTGTTGATTTGTAGACTATGAAAGATGATTTTGGATATGTTAAATGATTCTCTTCCACCTTATATTCATACACAATACAAGGGATCCATCAAATTACATGTGTGGGCTTGACAACTTGTCACAAGGTCTCTAAACGCCTAGCCGACCTTGACCAAACCCACACATTAACCTCAAAAATCAATATCACCACTTAGACAACTTAGATTTCAATGATTTCCATTGTGTTGGATTTGTCTCAACATCCTCTATCATCTCCATCCATCACATGTCCAATAAGCCTAATGGATTCACACCCAAAAGCTTGGGTGAAAATCCCACATGCGTGGGTTCCATGCATAAGCCTCAAACCTAGGATTCATAGTACCTCACAAGCTACAAATCTCAACACTCCCTCTTAGTGAGGGAGGTACTTTCAACACTAGGAAGTCTCCATCAATACCAATGACACTAGCCCATCTGGCATCCACCAATGCAACATACTCAATAGAATGAACCCTGCAATCTCGATAGTGTCTCTGACTCATCACATCTAAACCTGAAGATCCCAAACCTCCATAGGGATGCTCCCTCTAAGCCTACATGGTCTTCACATACTCATTCCTACAAACACTCATCCTCCTGGATCAAATCCCACTTGTGAAAATCCATCTAATTTCGGATATGCAACATCACGATCTGATGAAGACTCTAACCTACCAATATATATTCCATCACATGAATCCATCTCGATCATCTTGATCTCATCCATGCAAAAGAAATCCTCGAGTCGTCCCAACAATCCATGACAAGTCATAGGAAGTGCATGATCAACAACCTATACTACAACAAACTATTATTCACCAAGCTCACCACCAATCCACTAGAAGTCCCAACCAATCTCCTTGCCAAGCCAGTTAGGACCACATCACCATTTCTTCATTTAAACTATCTACTCCATGATCTAGACACCCATAACTCCCTCTAAGTTTCTTCGCTATACACACTCTGATTCACTCTCCCTTAAAGTAGCTTAGAGAGGATCTGATACCATGCTTTATCTCCACGATCCTGGTGTCTAGGATAGAATATTAAATCACTGACGCTACCAAACCGAGAATCATAATGAAGCTACTTTTCACAGTGGAATATAAACAAAAATAAATATACTAGCACACAAAATATACACAATTTTTTACACAAATTATGTACAATAACCCAACTTCGTTATATTAATCCAATTGATATAATACAAGAGTCTAGGGCTCCAGTACCAGGGATAACGACCCTTAAATATCCAAAAGTACAAGAATAAAAAACTAGGGTTTGGTGTCAGCCCATCGACAACCAATCTAACCTCAACAAGATACTCTGATCATCTGGCTAGCACGCTCTCAGCTCCTCTTGGTTGTACCCTATATCTGTCTAATCCTTCGGCTCCTGATCTGCAACACCTAACTCTATCAATGATCCAAGTCCATCTGACCACTAAAACTCAACTATCCAATTTACTCACTAGTTGTACCTTAGTCCATCAATGGAACAACACATCGATACTCATGTTGAGTTGTTCACAACTTCGTTTGTGAACAACTCACAACTACCCATTGCTGCTCCTTTGCTACTCAGGGACTTCAACCCACTATAGTCTTCCTATGCTACTCCAATGAATACTAACATAGGGAACAAAGGGATTCCACTTATCACTGCAAGATATCCATCTCCCATAATTAACATGGGCTAGGAGGACTTCCCATCATATATTGTAGATGTCCTTCTCTGCACACAAGTCTAGGGTTGAACAAACTACTAGTAATTGACCAGACCTATGAGATCAACAACTACCACTCTAGAAACCACCTAAGTCCATGAAGATGGTGCACATAGGAATCCAACTTGGGAACTATCACATTGTCCTCCAACATACCATAAATTCCCAATCCACTATCCACAGTTGGTCCACTCTCACACTGCCCTCCAACATACCACAAGTGACCAATCCTTACTCTAGCATCTACTCCTGGTTAGGGCATCCAACCACCTAGGAAACCCTTCGTATTAGTTGTTAACAAACTTCCAAACTATCCTCTCCTAGGACACCATCCACTAGTATCAATTCAACCTTAACACATCAATACAATACATACCTAGCCTTGCGTAGCTTCTGCGTCACCCTGGTGAAATCTACTTACACGCTCAATGCTCACTAACACTGGCTGCACTCACGTTTCCTGCACTTGCCGTTCCTTCACTCGCGCACTCGCGTTTCCTTTCTTTATGTGTAAAATATGAAAGATGCTTCTTGGATATGTTAAATGACTCTCTTCCACTTTATATTTATACACAATACAAGGGCTCCATCAAATCACATGTGTGGGCTTGAAAAATTGTCACAAAGTCTCTAAACACCTAGCCGACCTTGACCAAACCCACACATTAACTTCAAAGATTAATATCACCACATATAAAACTCAAATTTCGATGATTTTTGTTGTGTTGGATTTGTCTCAACGTTCTCTATCATCTCCATCCATCACATGTACAATAAGTCATCTAGATTCACACCCACAAACTTAGGTGCAAATCCCACATACTTGGGTTCCACTCCCACAAGCCACACTTGTGTGTCAATTCCTCCACAACCCTCAAGCCTAGGGTTTAGAGTACCTCCCAAGCTGAAAATTTCAACACAAGCTAGCATCAACACTAACAAGTCCTCCCTTGGCTTCAACAATATTTTTCACACATTCTCTTCACATTAGCATTGTTTTATTCCTTAGGGTTTATAATCCCTAGCCATGTTGCATCGCACAAGTGCATGGAAGGAAAAATCTAGTCCTAGTCTCCATATATACTTGTCCATCCTAAGTATTTTTTGCTCAAATCCTTGGCCTTCAACTTTGACATCAACATAAACAACAAAACTCCATGGAACATCATGAAGGATATAATAACCAACTTGTCTTCTAAGAAAGGAATCACATCACACTTAAGACTCATCAATTTCATCTCACCATGATCCTTCCTTTGCCTCACATCTCGTAAGAACAAGGTTTTAAAATAATTCAAGGTGTTAGATCCACTAGCCTTGTCTTCTACTAGTATGGAAAATATCATAGTACAAGATCCATCATAATTATTGATCCAGGGATCTTTTTCTTATAGATGTATTAAAGAATCACATGTAGAAATTGCATCTTAACCATAGAAATCTAATGTGCACATGAGAGAAGAAGAAGAAACACATAAAGCATGAAAGAAGACAACAAGACTTGATAATGGAGTTCGTCTAACTTGGACTATGTCTGTAGGCCCTGCTCGATCAATGGGGAGGCCTTCATTAATTAAATGACATAAAAAAGAAGAATACAATCAACAGTTACATAAAAGGAGTCTTATACCTCCATTCTGAAAAATGGCTGAAAAATGCAGAACTCAAATGGAGAAACAGATAGCGCCATTGTGTTCATGGTGTCGAGAAGGGATGAAACCATATAAAATTTGTTAGGTTTTGACAAAATGAACTTTCACCCCTCCTGCAAGCTCCAGCCTCAAACTACGTGCAAATTCCTCTCTTGTCGCACTTTTCTTCATCATCGGGTTTTATAATATTTCTTTATTACAAGGGCACTTAGATCGGGAGTCTAGTTGTTCATAATAGAAGCCATTTGAATGGAAGGATCGACGGGCGCGATGAATCTGGCCATCCGACCTTCCTTTACAACAAAACCCCGAAAATAGGCCCTTTTTTGTTAATACACAATAATACATGGAAACACTATAAAATCTGAAAAACTAGACTTCAAATTTCATGAAATCGGGTCTATAAAACCATCGGGTCTGGCCCTTTATCGCAAGTCGCAATCACCTATCGTCGATCACCGATATCGCCGATTAAATCTGGACCGTTGATCTGTTTCTGATCCGACGGTTGAGATTGCACATCACAGATCAGCATATCGCATATGTAATGGCCTAGGGGTCTTCCCTTTGGTTATGCCGATCGCCGATCGGCTGATCGTTCTGATCGCCGATATCGTAATGACATTTCCGCTGGTCTTAAGTCCTGATATCGCATGCGGGCTTATCTCCGACCCGATATATTGGAGATCGCTGATTGGGGGTCCCTCCACCTTTTGTCTAAGTCCACCCTTTGGACCCCTTCAATTGCAATTTTCCTTCAATAAGCTTTAAACCCATTTTTTAGAAGAAATACCTCATTTTTCAAAGGAACAAAGGAAAACTCTTTTCACAATAACTTCATCATCCAAAGTCCATTTTAGCCCATTCAAGTTGCAATAGATTCAGAATGAAAAGATCTACGTAATGAGACTATTTCTAGGAGCTTCCTTGGACTTTCATTTTCCTCTGTTTCCTACAAGTCAACCTAGAACTTTGACTGCTTCTATCTCCTTCATTCGGACTCGAATTGGAGTGCCATTCGTACCATTGAAATCAGGGCGATGAGCACTTAGATCTGATGTCAAGATAATTGCCTTTCTGCCACTTTGAATTTTGAGATTTTCCCATGCCAATGTGTCTGAAGATCCACTTGGATCAATCCTCCCCATTGAGGAGCTTTTGGATTGCCAAAAGCTTTATTAGCCAATTGACAAGTGAGGGAATTGTTCCCTCACTCTTTCCTTCTCCAGCCATTTTACCTTACTGGGCTGCATCCCTTTGAAACTAACTCGAAGGTATTCCACATCTCCCCATCAACTGTAGGAACTGTACCCACCTCCTCAGTGTCCATAATCAATGGTGTTTCATATAGCTTTATGTTATCCACATTCACTACGGAGTACATCTGCATATATATTGGCAAATCGAGACGAAAGGCATTGTTTCCAATCTTCTCCAAAATGGTGAATGGACCATACTGAATTGGTTACAACTTCTTCCCTTCTCCCTTCATCCTGTCCTTGCTGATATGGAACCACACTTTGTCGCCCACTTGAAATTGATGGTCGACTCAGTGTTTGTCATGTCGAGCCTTATAACGGGCTTGAATTTTCTCCAACTGCTCCTGTAGTGCTTGGTGAATCAACTAGATCCGCTGAATGAGCTGCTGCGCTTTATCCCTGTCATCACGTCCATTGGAGTCATCTTCCCTTCCAAAGAGCATATCAAAAGGGTCTTTTGATAGGTAACCAAAACATGTCTCAAATGGTGAATGTTGCATAGATGAGTGCACTGATTAGTTGTAGGAATGCTACACATATGGGAGATGCTCATCCCACAACTTAGGATGTTTCCCACAATAGCCTCATACAAGTGTACCATGGTGTGGTTGACAAACTCTGTCTGTCCATCAGTATGTGGATGAAATGTCATGCTTCTTTTCAACTTGGTGTCCATCATCTTCCACAAGCTGGTCCAAAACTCTCCGAGAAAGCAAGAGTCCCGATCTGACACAATCGATGTGGGCAAACCAAAATGGACCCAAACATGTTGAAAGAAAAGATAAGCAGTCTGCTCTGTAGTGATCTTCTTTTTACAAGGCATTAAAATACACATCTTACCAAAACTCTCAATGATGACATACAAATAGTCGTGACTCTTTCTAGACAAAAGCAAACCCCCTACAAATTCCATCGACACACTTTCCCATGGACGACTCAAAATAGGGAGTGGTGTGTAGAGCCCAAGTTTTCTATTAGAGGGCTTTGAGACAAAACACATCACACAACACTTTACCTAGCAAGTCACAATGTTCTTCATATGAGGCCAAAAACAAAATCTTTGTACATGACATAAAGTCTTTTCGACGCCAAAGTGACCGGACAAAAGAGAGGTGTGGGCCTCTTGAATTACATGTACTCGTTCCCCTGTGGAGATGCAAAATTTTCCAAGGTGATACAACAATTTCCTCTACAAGTGATAGTTGTCCACTTGTGAACCATGGGTTAGTTTTCCATAAATCTCCTTAAAGTCATCATTGTTATCATATTGTTTAGCATAACTCTCAAAATATAATGAAGCATTATGCAAAATAACAGAAACAGAAATAGGAGGGTGAGATAGCATATTGGCCACTTTGTTGCTAGTGCCCTTCTTATACTTTATTACAAAATGAAAATGTTGAAGAAAACCCATCCACCTGAAATGATGAGATTGCTGCAACTTGGTTTGTGACTGAAGGTACTGCAAGGGCTGATGATCTGTATGGATGATGGTCTCCTTGCTGATCAGGTAGTGTTTCCACCTTTTCACAATTTGAACCAAGGCATAAAGCTCCTTATCATAAGTGGGATAGTTTATCACAGCCTGAGAGAACTTCTCAGAATGGTAACATATCAACTTCTTTTGCTGCATCAGTACAGCTCTCATGGCATGTCTGCAAGCATCTGTTTCGATCTCGAATGGATGTTGGAGATTTGATAAGGCTAAGACTGGTGCGGTGCTGATCTTTTCCTTCAATGTTTCGAAGGATTTCTACTATTTTCCTCCCCATTGAAAGACCTGTTTCACACTTGTCAATGTGTGCAAAGGTGCTGCGATAACAGAGAAATTGGCAATAAATCTCCTCCAATACTACACTGCACCTAAAAAGATGTGGACCTTGGTTACACTAGTAGGCTTAGGCCAATTTACAATTACTTCAACTTTATAAGGATCAATTTTTAACTGACCATGACCAAAAATATGTCATAGGTAAACCAAAGAGTTTTTCCCGAACTCACACTTTGACAACTTTACATAGCTTTTTTCTTTTTTCAATACATCAAGCACTTTCTTCACATGACATACATGTTCATTCCAACTTTTAGTAAAGACAAGGATATCATCTAGATATACAAGAACAAATTCATCAATGAAAGGCATAAAGAGATCATTCATGACCCTCATGAAAGTGGCTGGAGCGTTGCAAAGTACGAATGGCATCACCATCCATTCGAACAACCCTTTTTGGTCTTGAAGGTGGTTTTCCACACACCCCACTCTGCAATTCGGACCTGGTGATAACCACTACACAAATCCAATTTGGTGAAATATATAGCATTCTATAACTGATCTAATAAGTCATCAATGCGTGGAAGAGGGTAATGATTCTTCACCATGATTTTGTTTAGCACTCAGTAATCCATGCACATCCTCCATGTGCCATCTTTCTTTGGCACTAAGACAATTGGTGAGCCACATGGAGAAGTGCTTAGCCTGATGACCCCTTGGTCCAGCAATTCTTGCACCTGCTTTTTGATTTCCTCCATCTCAATGGTCGACATCCTGTGCATGCCAATGGATCTCATGTTGTATTTCCCTATTCGGAGGCAATCCCATCGGTTCCTAAAACATCTCATCATAATTAGAAATTAATTCACATAATTCCTTTTTATGTTCCTGATGACAACCCTGGAAAGCATAAGCTAATTCTGCATCTTTTCCCCTTACAACCATAAGCATGCAACCCTTACTGGAATTTACCAACCTTTTCATTTGTCCTGCACTTACAAGGCTGACATTGATTCTAGTTTGATGAGCCCTTACAATATATTCTACCCCATCTTTTGTGATTTGGTATTTGTTTTCGTGACGAAATAAGATTTCTTTTCTATCATATAGGTATGGACTCCCTAACACCATGCCACATATATCCAATGGGATCACATCAAGTTCTACTTCATCCACTAGCTTAGAAGCGATCACAAATTTTACTTTACACTACTTAGTTACTTTCAATTTTGCTTTATCATGTATCCATCCAAGTGGGTAAGGTTTTGGATGTGGTTTTGTTTCTAAGTCGAGTTTCTTTACCAAGGATTCTGCAATTAAGTTTTCTTGGGATTCGATATCAAATATAGTTTCCACTTTAGTATGATTTACAACAACTCCAATATGAAATTCAATTCTCTTTCGTTCATTAGGAAGGGACTCATTTACTGAACTAGTGCCTTCATGCGATTCATAATTCTCATGAGGTGTGAGAGTACCTTTTGTTCCTGCTGCTGTGATCAATGCTTCATCTCCCAAATCGGATCCAAGTTCTTGCTGCACAGTTGCCACTGTCTTCTGCTTGCCTTTTCCTCCATACTTCTTTGGTCTCTTTTCTAGATGCCTTTTACAACAATGATCATCATCGTGACCTTTTTGCAGTGAGTGCAATAATGCCTTTCTCCTTCTTCTTTCTTGGTTGATGCCGTCTTCTTCTCCTTCCTTTCAATTTCACTTTAAGTTTTCCATTAGGAGGTTTGAAAGGTGGTTTCTTGGAATGATCATCTCTTTCTTTTTTTCCCCTATTCTCAATATGAATTGCCTTCACACTGGCGGAGTCAATAGTATTTGGTTCAAACAACAATAATGAATGCCTAATATAACTATGTAATGATCCAATGTACTTAGTTGCTACTTCAGGTGTATCAAGTGCAATATCCAAATCAAGTGCTTGCTTTCTAAAATCCTCTATAAAACTTTGAACATCCTGACCTTTGCCTTGCCTTAAATACTTCATTAATGATTTTTGCTTGTAACCCAAGGGATACCATTATTTCTTTAACGCAGAAATAAAATTAGGCCATGAGGAAAAAAGGTTAACCACATTCTTACTGCTTTGCAATTTTCTCTCCCACCAGACGAGAGCAGTGCTGCTCAGCCGAAGAGAGGCCAGATGAATCTTTGCCTCATCCTCCACGATCTACTGAATCCTGTAGTAGATCTCAATCTGCCTAATCCAATTATTAAGATTTTCTGCATTACTTTCACCATTAAACATGGGTAGATCAAATTTTACATATAATTTAAAGAAAGGTTTCTTAGATGCATCCCTTGAATTTCTATGATTATTGTGGTGAGAGGAAGAAGAACTTTCACTCATGGAAGGAGAAGGAGGGGGTTCTTCTCCACCATTTCCATGCGCTGAACCTTGTTCTTCTAGTTTTCTCTCTTCTGCTTTCTCCAGCCTCGAAAGTAAATGACTGACATTATCTGCTGTTGAATAGAAGGTTTTGCGGAAATTTTTCTCCTCTTCAAGATGAGCCTCTTCATCTGCCATGTTTCTCCTTCGATGTGCACGCCCCGCTTCGGGATCAAAATGCTCTAGTTTCCCTTCACCTCTTTGGAACCTGTTTCTTATTAGCATACAAACATGTAATTCACATCTAAAAAGACCTGCTCTAATACCACTTGATCCAGAGATCTTTTTCATGTAGATGTATTAAAGAATCACATGTAGAAATTGTAGCTTAACCATAGAAATCTAATGTGAACATGAGAGAAGAAGAAGAAACACATAAAGCATGAAAGAAGACAACAAGACTTGATAATAGATTTTTTCCAACTTGGTCTATGTCTCCGGAACTTGCTCGATCAATGGAGAGTCTTTCATTCATTAAATGGCATGAAAAAGAAGAATACAATCATCAATTACACAAAAGGAGTCTTATACTTCCATTCTGGAAAATGGCTAAAAAATGCAAAACTCAGATGGATAAAGGGATAGCACCATTGCATTCATGGCATTGAGAAGGGCTGAAACCATATAAAATTTGTCAAGTTTTGACAAAATGAAATTTCGCCCCTCCTGCAAGCTCCTGCCTCAAACTGCGTGCAAATTCCTCTCTTCTCGCACTTTTCTTCATTCATCGGGTTTTATAATATTTCTTTGTTACAAGGCCACTTAGATCGAGAGTCTGGTTGTTCATAATAGAAGCCATTTGTACAGAAGGATCGACGGGTGTGATGAATCCAACTGTCCGACCTGCCTTTACAAAAAAACCCTGAAAATAGGCCCTTTTTCATTAATACACAATAATACATGGAAACATTAGAAAATCTGAAAAACCGGACTTCAAATTTCATGAAATCGGGTCTATAAACCCATCAGGTCTGACCCTTTATCTCAATCACCTATCGCCGATCACCAATTAAATCTAGAATGTTGATCTGTTTCTGATATGATGGCTGAGATTGCACGTCGCGGATCGGCATATCACATATGTAACGACCCGGTGGTCTTCCCTTTGGTTATGGCGAATGCCAATCAGCCAATCATTTCAATCGCCGATATCGCAATCGCATGTCGGCTGGTCTTAAGTGCTGATGTCATGTGGAAAGAGTTATTTTTGCGGACAAACCTAACCTCCCTAGGAGTTTAAGACTCTCTAGTGACAAACAAACCAAACAAGAGCAATCCTTCTCTAAACGTACATTATTCTATGAGAAACCAAGTGTTTTTCTGATCTTACCTTAGGTCCAACGCTTGTTGTAGCGGTCCAGCCTTGCTGATCCGGATGAGCTCCTCCTTCACTTTAAGACCTGCATACACTAACAAGACAAACAATTACATAACACCTGAATATTTCATAAAACAAAGCATATTCATCACATAGACCAAGGAGTACATGAAATAATTCATTAACAACAAATCATTGAGAAGAATGGACTTATTTGTATTAAGGAAACAAAAAAGGAAACATTACAACCTGAGCCTTGGTGTTGTGCAAGCTCCTCCCAGGGTCCAACAAGAGATTTCCTCTACTTTGACAAGCTCACCCACTCCCAATATGGCAACAAGAAAGGATGGTAATCTCTCCTCACAAGTTAACAATGGGAGTCCTAATTCCAGCAGCATTTACCCTTTGGAATGTTCAGCTTTCAACCTCCCCTCCTTTGGCCCAATGCCTGTATTTATAGTGTTCTAGAGGAAGTTATTCAGTTCCAACATCAATGGGATACTCCCTCTTTTGGATGGGGTAGCTCCTCTCTTGATGGGATAAGTTCCTCTATCATAGGGATGCATAAACCATCTGGAGGCGCTCAATACACGTCAAACACTCTTCTAGAAGGCTCTAGAAGTGACCACAAGTAACTTTTTTAAGATGAAACTCGCGCCTTTTGACCTTTACAGGGGTACGCACCCATCCTTTGGCTTACAGAGCGTACAAGTACGCAGGTACAATGAGTTTGGGATGCGTACACGCAGGCAAGGTAGAGAGAACCTGCGTACCCAGAGATTAACATGTTTTTAGTGACTTTCTCTCTTTTTTGAAGCTTGACATGAAGAGCAGAGGTATTAGGCTCAAGGAGGATAATATGACTATTGATGGAGCCATATTAACTGCAGATAGTCATGGTGACAAATTTCAGTGTAACAGATTGCCCCCTAAAGTGCGAAGCCTGTAATAGATAAGGGTTTATATCATCTAGGAAGGGTGAAGTACTTTATCATTTCAAGGATTATCTCGTGGAGAGCCTAGTCAGAACCTGCAATTTTCAACACAAAATACATGTATAAGATCATATCATACTGAGTTAGGCATTCCCATACTCAGATCAAAAATTTAACTATTGGACTAACTACTCTGATACAGGAATGATTTCATAATACATCATAATCATAGACTCGTGTAGACACAGTATGGACGCAGCCATGTGTTTATGATTGGTCTACAATATAATGAATACAAAACTTCTCGCAGCCTGGATGGTGGAAACTAGATCCAGGGTCTTCATTTCTGTTCCCGAATTGGTACGATTCTAGCCATGTGAATGAATGAGTCGATGTCGAACATGGTAGAAACCACTTGATTACCAGTCAATGATGTAAACTGTTAGAAAGCGTGAGAGAGACCATCAGTAATGTCAATGGTTCTCAAAGTACCTAGCACAATCCATGAGATGTGAATGAATGAGTCGGTGTTGAACATTTCATGGAATCATTCGATCGCAAGCCAATGATGAAAACTGACGTCGAAGGCGAGAAACCTGCCCTTGATGTATGCAAACCTCAAGGTACTGACGATTTCTAAGTCAACTTTCTAGATAATGTGCTGATGTCGATAGAAAGCGACTCGTCAGGCAAGCCCACAACATGAAATCATAGTTCAAGTTGAAGAAATGTTTCTGCAAGGACTGACTCAATGATGAATGATAGGTATTTTGTGGTTGAATGTTTTGTTTACAGACCTCTTGAACACATAACGACACGATAGATGGTTCGGTGATAAATGACTCAAAGTCGACTCCCATAACCCGGCTAAAGATGTCAAATGATCTTGGTCAACTGTGAGGTAAAGGATTTCCCAACCCAGGTGAATATATAAGTGTCGTGTTCAAGAGTGGTAGTAAGGTTTTTCTTGAGACAAAAAGATATCAAATAGGCTCATTCTTCTCATTTTTCCCCCACCATTTCTGGCAAGTACCTCTTTATTTTTTACAAGCTTGAGGAGGATAACATATGCTTGTTTGTAAGCTCATCCTTCGGATGAGTCCAACTTAGTTTTTGATGCGAACCCTAAGAAGGAGTGGTCCGTTCCTGTTTGTAATAGAACAGGTCCTTTACTGTGAAATTTTAACGAGTCCAGTATAGGAGAAACTCGATGTTTTTCATATTTAGAGAGTCTGAAAAACTTAGAAGACTCCAGATTGAACTTTTTCGTAAAGTTGTGTCTCCTAAGCCCGAAAAAGTATAAAATAATACCTAGGAGAACCGCTTGATCTTGCGACCAAGGATATTTTTCATAGTTAGTGTCTTTGACCTGAAAAGTAAAAAGCGATCAAGGACATGTCGTTTTATTTCCAATATCGAATTTGAAACGACAAAAATCCGGCAATCTTTTC
>APFE031380112.1:133970-144357 GCA_000404065.3 Pinus taeda | reverse complement strand
GGAGAAGATGTTGTAGTAGCTGCAGTAGACGTTCGAGGCGGAGTACTAGGTGTACTAGGCCCAGCCTGAGAGACTACAGAAGATGCAGAAGACGAAGCCGTAGACTGGATGGGTTGCTGAGATGGACCAACGGCCTGTCCAGGTTGGGAAGACGACTTCACATTCGGTTGCAACATCTGTATATTTTGAGAAGGATCCCACACCAAATTCGTTCCAAGGTATTGACCTTGAGGATATGGAGGACCATAACCAGGTTTTGGGTAAGATTGATAATACGGTTGACTTGAAGGCGGTTGATAACCTTGCGGTTGATATTGGCCCTGGGGTTGATAACCCTGGGGCACATACTGATACTGGGGTTGCTGACCTTGAGGTACGTAAGAATATTGATTATGGGGTGCATATTGATATGAAGGTTGACCTTGGGGTACGTAAGAATACTGGGGTTGACCCTGGGGCACATATTGGGCCTGGGGTTGACCTTGAGGAATGTATTGTCCCGTAGGGATATACTGTCCTTAATGTTGCCCCCCAGGTGCAAATTGAGTACCCTGAGGTTGCCCCCCAGGCAGATATTGAGTACCCTAAGGTTTCCCCCGAGGCGCATATGGAGTACCTTGAGGCTGCCCCCAGGCGGTAACTGACTGCCTTGAGGTTCACCCGACATCATCGGAATTTCTTCTGCACTCAACTGACTATTACCACTACTTCCAGATAATAACTTTTGTTCGAAAGGACGAGGAGATGCTCCTGAAAAAGTACCAGAAATGGACTGATACCGAGCAGGAACAGACGGACCACCATATAAATAGGCTTCCAGAGATGACGAACTAGACATATATACAGGAGTAGCAAAACCTCTAGGTGGAAAAGGAAAACGAGGTGGAGAAAAACTAACTGAGTTGTCCAAAAAATTCGTTAACGAAAGATACCAAGTAGTACTTCTAGGAGGAATGTAAAATATAGACTCATGCGCTCTTATATTGAGAGAAGGTAGATCTTCTTCAAGATAAGAAGCACCTAGATCCTCTTCTGGAGCAATCTCTTCAATAGCAATCAAACCAGAAGGAAGATTTTCGGTGATGACTCTTTCTACCCTAGGTGAACCAGGAACACTAGAAGTCAGAGTAACAGGTTCGGATATTTGAGGTTCTCCGCCTGTATCGCTGGCAGATGAAACACTACTAGGAAGCTCGGAAACCGCAACAACTTCAGGATTATAACCTGTCTCTAGATTTTGGTAATCTGGATGGACGACCAATGAAGACTCTCCTTCTTCAGGTGGACTTACTTTACTGCCGCCAGGAGTTACAAGGATTTTCAATCCTTTGTAATGAGGTCGGACCTCTTCAGGAGATTGACCCCGTGCTCTACGGGATCGCCTCATCAAATCGGCCAACTAACAACTTCAGGAGACTCGCCCCGAAGTCTACGGGAGCGTCTCGGTGATTCAGCCACAGCTAAAAATTTTTAACTACTGCACACGAAAACAAAATAAAATATCAATAAAGCCACCTAAAGTTGCTAAAGAACCAATCAATTTTGAAACATACGCCTAAAGAATCTAGGGCGTCAAGCTAAACACAAACAGTAAGCTTCCGGACCAAAAACACTAGTTGGTGATGAAATCCAACCTCGTATGATTCAGTACAGAAATAGCGGGTGGAACAGTTACCCCGACAACCTGCTTAATGAATAGACTGGACCAAGTTCCCCCACTTTAACCGTCTCGAGTGAAGTGAACCCCGCAGAAAATCCAACTGAGTCTAGCAGACGTCTGCTCCAGGTACAGTGGGATCTTCCCTCCACCGTCACCTCGGGTAGAATCCTAAGATAATTGTCACTAAGGTCACCAACAACAACAAATACACCTGGGGGAACAGTCTACACTCCGGCAGCATGCAAGGTCAGAGTAACAAGCTCAATCCCCTTACCGACTCCTTGACAATGGTTAATCCAAAGTTTACCGATAAGTGATCCCCTGGCTCCTCAACAATAATCTGAGGTTTACCGTTTGTAATACGTGCGTGTCTGGCGTCGTTCCCAAAGAGGGAGGATTGATCCCGTCACTGGTTTGGACAGGAACTCGTGCTTCTCCTTTAAGAGGAGCTTTCCTAGAGTATAAATGCAACAGCTGGATTTATCCTATCACAAGATAAGCTACTTGTTTGGTTTTGTATTCTTGGAGAGTTAATTACTCTCCTACTCCAAGACACTAGCCTGATCTATATTGGTGCTTCAGAGCCCTAGTAAAAGAAAAATTTCTAAGTTGATTTTACTTTAAGCGTTGATTTTATGGATTTTCTTTAAGACAAAAGGGAGTGGAGATGAAACTGATGATTTGTACACTCGACTCAAATCCACTAAAAATATGCACCTAGGATGATTTACACTACTTTCCTTTTTCAATGAATTCCCTAATTAAGAGAGTTGGAGAATGCAAACTTTTGATAAAAGCAACTTTCTTAATAGACAATCAAAGAAACAATCTCTTTATCTTTTCCAAGAACACAACACATGACCACTCATTACTTGCATGAAAATTCCTTTCTCTTTCAAAAAATTCAAATGCTACTTAAAAAAAACTTTGCAAAGGAGATATTTTTGTATTTTTCCTATCTAATAAAGCATGTCAAACTAATCTAATCAAAAGCAATTTCAAGATCTATAAAAATCTATGAAAAACTCACTCAAAAGCAAATCAAAAGGAAATTTATCCAAAAGAAAATCTAAAGAGGCAAAAGCCTACTAATATGATTCCGGGATGTTTTACTCGGCAACAATCAAACCAAGGACTAGTTCATGTAGAACCATAAACCAGTCAAAACAAAAAATCAAACTCTTTTTGTTCTTTTCTTAAGAATGAAATTCACAACTTCAATCAACAAGATACTTTGAAATTTCGCAAAGAGACAACACAAAGGTAGGTTGCTCACATAGGTAGACTTTATGACAGGTCTGATTCCTAATAAGACTCACAAAACCAAAGAGATCCAAGGTTTCACAAATTCTAAAGTCAAAGTCACTATAGGACCAATGCAAACATCAAACCCTAAGGCGAGAACTTCTATGAATTTCACTAAAACTCTTGACGCTACCGAAACAAGTTCAGGTTAAGATCTCTGACAAATAACCAATGGATCTGGGCAGTAAAAACTAATGAAAGGAAAAATCAAAAGGAAAAAATGGATAAAATGGAAATTTTCTCAATTTTGACAGGGTACGCAGGCAGCCTGTTTGCACAGGTGCGTGCACGCTCTGTGTAAAAAGGTATAGTGCGTACAGGTACGCACTGTGCCTAACTCGGAGGGTGCGTACTAATGGAAAATTAAGCAAAACTAAATTCTAACTTAACTCTAAGATAGCCCACCCAAATACACAGTCAAACAATCAAAAACCAAAAAAGAAATGACTCTTTTCAGATCAAAGTGTCACTCAAAGGAAAAATCAATCACATCAATGGATTCCCCAGCGGAGTCGCCAATTTGTCATGCGGAAAGAGTTAATCTTACAGACAAAACCAAACTCCCTAGAAGCCTAAGACTTTCTCGTGACAAACAAGACAATTAAGAGCAATCCTTCTCTAAACATGCATTTATCACACGTGAAACAAAGTGTTTTAGATCCTACCTGTAGTCCAACGCTGTTGTAGTAGTCTAGCCTCGTCGATCCAAATGAGCTCCTCCTTCACTTCGAAACCTGCATTCACTAACAATGAAACGATTACATAGCACCTGAATATCCCATGAAATCAAACATATTCAACATATAGACCAAGGAGTATATGAAACAATTCATTAATAACAAATCATTGAGAAGAATGGACTTATTTGTATTAATAGGAAACAAAAGAAACCATTACAACCTGAGCCTTGGTGTTGTGCAAGTTCCTCCCAGGGTCCAGCAAGAGTTTTCCTTTACTTTTATAAGCTCACCCACTTCCAAATGAAACAAGAAAGGATGGTAATCTCTCCTCACAAGCTTCTACAAGGAAGTCCTAATTCCAGCAGCATCTACCCTTTGGAATGTTCAGCTTTCAACCTCCCCTCCTCTGGCCCAATGCCTGTATTTATAGTGTTCTAGAGGAAGGTATTCAGTTCCAACATCAATGGGATACTCCCTCTTTTGGATGGGGTAGCTCCTCTCTTGATGGGATAAGTTCCTCTATCATAGGGATGCATGAACCATCTGGAGACGCTCAATACACGTCAAACACTCTTCTAGAAGGCTCTAGAAGTGACCACAAGTAACTTTTTAAAGATGAAACTCGCGCCTTTTGACCTTTCCAGGGGTACGCACCCATCCTTTGGCTTACAGAGCGTACAAGTATGCAGGTACAGTGTGTTTGGGATGCGTACACGCAGGCAAAGTAGAGAGAACCTGCGTACCCAGAGATAAACATGTTTTTAAGTGACTTTTCTCTCTTTTTGAAGTTTGACATGAAGAGCAGAGGTATGAGGCTTGACAAGGAGGATAATATGACTATTGATGGAGCCATATTAACTGCAGATAGGCATGGTGACAAATTTCAGTGTAACAGCTGATATTGCATGCAAGATTATCTCTAACCTGATATATCGGAGATCGCTGATCAAGGGTCCCTTCGCCTTTAGTCTAAGTCTACCCTTTGGACCCCTCTGATTGCGATTTTCCTTCAATAGGCTTTAAACCCATTTTTTAGAAGAAATGCCTCCTTTTTCAAAGGAACAAAGGAAAACTCTTTTCACAATAACTTCATCATCCAAAGTCCATTTTAGCCCATTCATGTTGCAGTAGATTCAAAATGAAAAGACCTACGCAACGAGACTATTTCCAGGAGCATCCCTGAACTTTCAGTTTCCTCTGTTTCCTGCAAATCAATCCAAAACTTTAACTGCTTCTATCTCCTTCATTCGGACTCAGATTGGAGTGTCGTTCTCATCGTTGGAATCAGGGCGATGAGCACTTCGATCTGATGTCAAGATAATTGCCTTTCTTCCACTTTGAATTTTGAGCTTTTCCCATGTCACTATGTCTAAAGATCCATCTGGATCAATCATCATCATGAATCACACCAAATCCATGTTGTTTTCTAGGCTCTACATGCATAATATAAACCCTAGCATCACATGAGAAAACCTAAAATTTAGACAAAAAAATCTCTCCATGAAACATACAAGACAACTCTCTCTTCCCTTTTCTTATTTTTGGGTTTTCTCATGCACCCTAATTCCATAATGCTAAGGTTTCCTCATGAGCCTAGCCTATTTCTCCATACAAGACTTATGTAAGATAATACAATGAATAAAGTATAATGATGACAAAATATACAGCTCTATCCTCCCTTATATATACAATAGGTGAGGCATGATAACATAGTAAAGACATAATTCTATACAAGTGGAACAAACTCCAACCATGATCCTCCTTGGGATCAACAACCCTCCTCTGGTGCACTCTCTAACGAGATGTTAGTCCAAATATTCCTCTTCCAAAGTTTACTATCCAAGTTTCCTCATATAAGATGGTTCAACATGTCCCTAATGTTATGTTCCTTTTATTTATAGATTTAGAACCAATTTAGCAAATTAATACCCCCCCCATTGTATTGGGTAGCTAAATTATTTCACTGATGCTTATCTTTTCACATTGCATTTCCATTCATGTCATAAGAATATATTGTCATGCACTAGCTATATTTGTCAACAACTATCCAAATACATGTAAGAGAAATCCTTGGGGTTGGATATGGACATGTTAAACTTGTCATCCTTCCCCTCTAATATTGGATTCCTTATTGTTATTTCTCAAATATAATCATTAATGTACCACCATAAATAATTTAATAAATAGTTACACAAAATCACACCATTTTATGCATTTGAAAGAAGGATCTTAAGTGGGTTCTTTAGGAACCCTATATTGTCAGTCTCTAATCCTTGGAACCTCTTGTTTGCAGGTATAAAAACCAAACCAAGTAATGTATATAAGTGAGACTATTTAAAGAATTTTGAAAAATCCCCCCCCCCTCTATGCAAAATTTGCATTGGGATTTACTGAATAAAAACCTGGCTTCGAAGATCATCAATAAATAATTTTATGGCCTATGGAATCCAAGGAGTGTGGGTGCCCCTAGGCATAACCTAGTGTCAAGATTCCATACAAATCGATAGTTTACCTAGTGAAGTCCCAGTTTGTATTTTATGGTTAGTTGCATCTCACTTTCTAAAGCCATTTAGGGACATATTGTGAGCATAAGAAAAAATCGAGCTAGAAAAACAATTTCCATAATCTTTGGAAATTGTTCATGGTAGAGGCCCATGTGAGCACACTATCCATGATCACTTGAGCGAGCATTTTGCAAAATCCAACCCCTTGTGAAAAATAACATTCATCTTTACTGAACAAAACCCTAGCTCTAAATATCATTAAATAAATCAATTTTTTACCTATTAAGTCTTAAGAAAGGAGTGTCCCTAGCTATAAATTTATGCCAGTTGTCCAAAAACACCTATTGTTTTCCCATCCGAGTCTCAGTTTTTATTTTATGGCAAGTTTCAACTCACTTCTAAGAGCCATTTAGAGACATACTGTGAATTTTGTGCATGGGTATAAAAACAAAATCAAGAAGAATAAATGAGTTCCGTAAGCTAAAGAATTTGTGTTTGGTCAAGGCCCATTCAAGCACACTAACCATGATCACTTGAGAGAAAATTGAAAAATAAAACCCCTTGTGCAAATTTTACCTTGATCTTTAGTGAACAAAACCCTATATCTAAAGATCCTCATATAAATAAATTTTTACCTATGGAGTCATGGGAGGGGAGAAGAGTGTCCCTAGTTGTAAGCTAGTTCTAGGAGTTTGACAGAATTGACATTTTTCCCATCCAGGTCTCCATTTGGATTTTATAGTGAGTTGCAACTTGCTTCCATGAGACAATTAGGGACATTTTGTGATTTTTTTTTTTTTTTTGTGGGGTATAAAAAACAAATTGAGTAGCAAAAATGAGTTTCTTAAGCTCAAGCGTAAGTGTTTGGGAAAGCCCCATGTGATCAAACTACCCATGACTACTTGAGAAATAATTTTATAAAATACAACTCCTTACGCAAACTTTACATTGATCTTTATTGATCAAAACCCTAACTTTGAAGATCCTCAAATAAATCAATTTTTGACCTATGGAGTCATAGGTGGGGGATTTCCCTAGCCATAACCTAGTGCTGGGAGTCCAATGGAACTAATGATTTTCCCATTGAAGTATTGATTTAAATTATATGGTGAGTTTCAATTTTCTTCCAAGAGCCATTTACGAACATATTGTGATTTGTTTTCTTAAAGATTGAAAACTCATTGTGAAATTTGAAAACCCTAGTTTTGTGTAATTTAAAAACCATGGTAATGTGGATTGTGGAAACTCCAACATAGTGACTTCAAATTTGAGTGCATAATTAGACAATGTAAGTGAACAAAACATATTGACCTTGCATCACAAGTTGGAAATGCACATCAATGTGTATTGATGTGGAATTTGAAAACCTTAATTTTGTACAATTTGAAATTCCTATTTTTGTGGAATTTCAAAACCCTAGTAATGTAGAATTTAATGCGATGGAATTGTTGTTTATTCCACTGTGACTAATTTATACCCAACACACCATAAGAGACCCCTATATGTGACATAATTAAGTGATTCCCCATAATCAATGTACATAAGTGATACTCTTCAAAGTGAGAGACATGGTCAACATGTCACAACATACCTACCATAAGTGACGTCATTAGGAATTAATGCAATGTAGCAATGCACAAAAGCCATGATACACTATATTAGGTGTCACATATAAGTGATGCAAATAATTAATGAACCATGACCATCAACACATATCCATCGATGCACATAAGGAATGAATCATGGCCATAAACACATATTCATCGATGCACATAAGGGATGCACCATAAGTGACACATAACTAATGTTCTTACATGACACTTATAATTGAGACACCATAAGTAACATGCACATTCTAAATCAACTAATCCCCAATGTTGAAAATAGGTTTATGCCTCTCTTTCTAGAAAATGTAATGTAAGCATAAATATGAGAAGGTGGAGAGAATATAATGCAAAATACCAAGAATTAGGCATGAAAACTCCAACATTAGAGGGTTCAAACTTGAGTGCGTAATTAGACAATTTAAGTAAACACATCATATTGAACTTGCATCACAAGACTGCAATGTCCATTGATGTATATTGAAGTGTAATTTGAAAAGCCCAAGTTTTATGGAATTTGAAAGCCCTAGTTTTTGTGGAATTTTGTCATAATAAATCAACGTAAGATTTATCTTAATTCACATTCCTTTGGATGTTATATTTGATCATTATATTTATGATTTCTATGAAATAATGTTAAGTTATTTGGATGGAGTTATTGCTTATACCATCGTGACTATTTTATATCCAAAACACCATAAGCAATTCCCATAAGTGAGTCACTTAAGAAACACACATAAGTGGCATAATGGTGCCCTTTAAGCAATGTATATAAGTGATACACTTTAAAGTGAGACACACAGTCAATGTTCCATAAGATACCTACCATAACTGGCATAGTTAAGAATCAATGCTCTGAAGCCATGATAAAACATATTAGGGATCTCATATAAGTGATGCATTAATGGTCTTCATTAACTTCTTATGTTCATGATTAAATAGGAAGAATCGTGCCTTTTATGGGTTATTTCTTGGAATTATTTGTAGTTGGAGGTTTCAGACAATCACTACATATATGTGCCCTACAAAAACAATGGAGTGTAAACATACAAAACCATTGAAACACACATGCATTTTTTAACATGCCAGTGCAACCATCCAACCAAATCCTGTTCATGATCCATTGCTTTATAATATAATCCTTCAAGTGATTGTAGAACAAATGATTTTTTTTTTTTGTACATAAGTGAAGTCATGGAAATTATCATCACTTATGTAGAAGTTATACTCCTTCAATATAACCTTATTGTCTTAATTACTATTTAGACCATGCCTAAATGTGATATGAATCATTATGTTTGGAATTCATGTGTGTGTGTGTGTGTGTGTGTGTCATAATAACAATAGTATTCAATTTGGTATAAAAAAAAACATTTGTTATGACTTTGATTCAAAGTATTCTCTGATAATTTATAGGATTGGTAAAGAATAATTTGTTTAGGCAGGTTACCTTCAAATAATGATAAATCAATTTCATGCACTTGAAGAATCTTTGCAGTTCTTTGTTATATAATTTCCAATATAGGTAGGGGTGATGGACCTATATTATGGAACTCTTGACTTGTTTTTTGTGGATTGATATTCCTTGAAGGGGACTGGACATGCTATACCGCTCGTTGAAATATAGACTAGCCTACCAGGTTCCCAAACCCTTGAACAATTTGTTTTAGTGTGAATTTAAAAATAAAATGGTACTACTAAAAGATATAATGCAGAAGGAATGACACATAATGACATATTTTCATAGAAAATTTCCAAACAATTTATTGAAGTGTTCTAATGGACCTCATATTGAGGTACAAATCATTGCGATTTGACCCTGGGCATATTGGAGTACCTTATAAACCCATTACTAAGCTTTTACCAGGTTGTATCGAGAGTAATATCTATGGTGGCTTTAAAAAGTATTAAAATATGTCTTGAGTCAAATTGTAGCATGTGAATTGCAAAACACTAATAAAATAAAATTAAAATTAAAAAGGAAATCGGCATTTACAAATGCAGGTAAAAAAAAAACAAGTTTGACCTATTTATAAGGGCAAATTATTCACATTTAAAAAAAATGAATAATGTACTAGAAAAAACCCCAAATTTCTCAAGGTGCTACAGAATGGGGAAAAGGATGGCGAGAATTTCACGACAACTTGAAAAATATATAAAAATCCATCTAAATCAAGTAAGAATGCTAAAAAATGATTTAACAAAACAAATAGTCCATGCCCTGAATGAAAATGGAATAATGTTGGAATAAATTTGAATAATTTTTTTTTTTTATAGAAAAGGGAAAATAGACACAGTAAATACCTTATCAAGTATTCTATAGGTTGTCAAATTCTAAGCATGGCAGTAAGCAAAAAATATGCACACAAATTCTTAGTAATGATTATGTGTTTTTTAGAACGCTCATGCATTCTTAAGAACACACTCACATTTTCAATGATGCACATGCATTCCTAAGGCTAGCGTACCCTCCTATCTTACCTAAATTGTCATTGGAATTACCACACACACATTATAGAATACATGCACACTTCTTTCCGTTTCTTCCTCCCTTTATCCTTTCTATCTCCCACTCTCTCTCTCTCTCTTTAACTCCCCAAATTCCTCATTGTCTTAATCCATCTCTCTCTCTCT
>APFE031380112.1:91127-131581 GCA_000404065.3 Pinus taeda | reverse complement strand
CTCTTCTCACACTATCTCCCTCCCCCCTTCTCTCTCTCCTCCCTCCCTATATCCTTCCCTCTGTCTTTCTCTCCCCACCCCACTCTCAATATCTCTATTTCCATTTACATATTTGTCTACCTCTATATATTTTCTTCCCTCTCTATCTGTATCTTCCTCCCTCTCTCCTTATCTCTCTTTCACTCACTCTCTTACCATCTCTCTCCCTCTCTCCCCCATCAATCTATCTTTATCTCTCTACCTCTTTCTCTCTCTCTATATCTCTCCCCCCACTTTCTATCTCTCTATTTCCATTTACATATTTAACTATTTCTACCTATTTATTATGCCCCCCTCCTTTCTCTTTCTATGTCTCTCTACCCCCTATCTCTATGTCATTGATCTGTCCCCCTCTCCATATCTACCTATCTCTCTATTTCTCCCTCTTCCCCACCCCCCCCTCTCTTCCTCCTCTAGATCTATTTATATCTATCTCCCCCTATCTTCCCTCATATTCTTTCTCTCCTTCTTCTTCTTCCTCTCCATACTTTCTCTCTCTCCCCCTCCCTCTCTCTCCCTCCTCTCTCCCCCTTCCTTAATTTCTATATCCATCTCTTCCTCACCGAGTATGTGTTTCATAACAACCCCCCTCCAAATCTCTATGTCTCTCTCTACCCTCTAGCTCTATCCCTATCTCCCTTCCTCTCTCTCCCTCCTCTCCCTCAATACATTCCATCTCTTCTTATCTCTTTCTTCCCCCCCCACTCTTATTCTCTCTCTCTCTCTCTCTCTCTCTCTCTCTCTCTCTCTCTCTCTCTCTCTCTCTCTCTGACCCCTCTCTCTTCTCCTTCCTTTATTTATCTATCTCTACCTTCATCACGCAGTTCGTGTGATATCCCTTGACTTGAGGGTTTAGTTTAAATTTTGTACATATGTGTTTTTATTTTTGAATGTTTTAAGTTTGGAAGACATTTGAATAATTTAATTTTCAATAATTTATTGTTGATAATGACTAATTATAAAACTGTAATTATGATTTTGTATTTTTTATGAATAAGGAAATTAGGAAAATTTATTTTTTGAGTACATGTGGATGAAAGAGATGAGACTACAAATTATTGACGAATATTAATTACCCATCAATAAGTCCTAGGCATTTAATCTGGATTGTTATATTTACTGAGAAATTATGGAATTGGCCAATTAATTGTTTCCCTAAAAGACAGAGTTTTGTCTCTGGGAGTGGGAAACATAAGCTCATTAATGAGATAGTAACTCTCTGCCACTTGTTGGTGAGGTGGAGATAGTTACAAGCCACCAAAAGAGTGGTAGATGGGTAGTGGATTAAATAAGAAGATTTTTTTTTTTTGTCTATTGGATGGAGAGAATACTCAAGTTGTCTAGTAGAGAAATTGTGAGAACAACAAGTGAACAAGACAAACAAAGATAATTTGCAGGCCTGTTTTGCTTGGGTGGATACTGGTTGGATGCCGTGTCAAGGTTGGGAGGAGCCAAATATTTAAGTTTTAATTTTTTGAGGTTGCTAATCTCATGTAAGTATTTCTGCCTACTTTGTTTATTTTCTTTGAAAAAAATAATTAGCTTTATTTATAGATTTTGTACAGTGAAAAGAAAAAGAAAATTAGTTATGATTTTACTTGCAAATTATGAACTATGAACATAAAGGAGGTAGCTTTGTTTTTAATCACAAATTCTGAATAATAGAAAATAAAAAAGAATGCTTCTATTCTTATTTATAATACGTGGAGAAAACTATAAAAGAATAAAACTAGACTTTATATTGAAGATAGAACTAATGTATGGAACAAGTCTTTTATGTTATTAAGATTCAAGAATTAAAATATGAAGGAGTTCGTTATACAGTATAGATCCATTTGACGCACAGATCTAACAAAAGCCAAGAGGGATCAAATTTCTTGATGTGAAAACATCTTCTATAGTGCAAAATTTGAATAAAATGTTATATATATATATAGAGAGAGAGAGCCCTTGTAATTTTTCATTATTTATGTTGCATTTTTTAATGTATAAAATGGATCAAAATTTAATTGGACAATAGTGAGACTAATTAAAATATTTTGACTATCATTTTTTTCAATTGATATATATATATATATATATATAACTTTTAACTACTTTATTTCTCTATAAAGTTGATATAAAATTATATTGTTTTATACGACCATCTAAATATTTTATTTATGGTTGAGAGTGAGAATGACATATTTTTACGACTTCTCCTTAGTATGGACATTGAGAGTGAGATTATTTATGTTTTATTATACTTTTAATTAAACAAAGGAATCATGTATATTCATTTTTGTTTTTTTATTATGTCTTATGTGAAATATTTTATTTATAGTTGAGAGCGAGTAACATGTTTTACCAGTTCTCTTTAGTGAGATTATTATTGTTTTTTTAAATAATTTTTTTACGGACAAATGTCAACTCCAAATTTAAAACAAACATACTTACATATCTCTCCTATTAAGTTGTAAAATGAAATGAATCTTTCGACTCTCAGATTTTTTTATTATTATTATTACACACTTTTATATTTTTCATACAAAAAGTTACATATACTAAATTTAACACCATGCATAGACTAGCAATTGTCCCAAAAGGTACAAAGAGAGGCCGATAGGATTATTAAATTGGAATTGTTGAATTTTTCTAGAAGAGTTAATTGGTTTGTGGAAAACCTTGTTTTCTTGGACTAGATCACTCAAAGAGAGGTAAGAAGAAAGGACAACACTGTCTATGGATCCTCCATGTCTCTGAAGGAGATGAGGAGCGTCTCGTGACTCATTAATGCATTGTCTTCTCAGGAGTGCAAGGTAAGACTAAAGAAAATCACTAGCTACAGATGTTTCATGTCTCCCTAAGGCCTTGATAAATCTTCATTTATTTTGTAATTACAATAATTTGATTGCATTTTAACACTGTAAATACTAAAAATGAACCCATAAAGAGCAGATAATCAAGAAGGAATCGCTTCAATCACAGACTGGAAATCAGGAATGGTGATTTTTTTATAACGATCGAATCCACCTTCTAATAAAATATTCTTCCATTCTTTCTTTGTTATTTCCTTCCCACTAGAGCAGTGCGCCACCGTTACCAGATCAAATACTAGAACTAAATTAGGATCCAGAACCAGCTTCTCTTTCCCATTATTATTATCACCACCTTTGTGATTAGAGTCCAACGCCACTACGCCAACAATAATGAGCTTCCTTGTCTCTGGGATCGCCTTCCTACAGCTCTTCGGTATCTTGATACAGTGCTCATCGCCCCAGTCATGCATGATCCAATGATGACATCGCACAAACAAATTGTATAGTCAAAACGTGCTCTCAAGTCATTCTAATTGAATTACATGACAACTCAGCAAGTTCAAGGCTTACCTTCATGAATATGGCATCCGCAGAGGGCACGGTTTCAAACATGTCTCTGCTCATGTGCTCCACACCTATTTACATATATTTATATGTATAAGATTGTTATGTGTATATACCATTGATGAAGCAAAAGTGTTATTAGTAACCTGAGAGATGGGGAGCAATGGCCATGACATGAGGGAGGTCGAAATAATAAACAAAAATGGTTTAACCTTCCCTGCTATATCAAGAATATGGCAAAACAGCTACGGCTCCCTGCAACAAAATAAGTTAAAAATGCCATGGTGCAACAAATTAATCAATTAATGTTAACCTTCATCTTCTATCGGCAACTGTTTACTTCGGCATTCTCATCTACCTATTTACATGGGTCATCTTCATTAATATAGGTTCTAGACATTCAATTGATGGTATTGAGCAAAATAACAAGTGATTAAACATGAAATGATCGAGTTAATAGAATTTGCAGAGAGTGAACCGAAAATGACCGAATGATTTCTCTCTTTGAGAAAAGAAGAATAGCTACTCACCTTACCTAATAAAATGAATGCCGCAAAGTGGTGTATGAACATCTTTTTGCATGCGTATTATTGTCCTGCGTGTTGTTTCACTTGTCCAAATTCATGGCAGGCCATTCAAATACAGTGTTAGAAAAATTTGAGAGACAAAATCCGCATCGATGGCAAATTTTGACGGATAAAGAAATAAGAAACAAGTGAGAGAAAAGAAAACAGATTCGAAGCTTTTCGTCTTATATTATCCCTCCATGGCGAACTCTTCTCTTCCCCTGTTGCAAAATTAATAGGCAGGGCAAAACCATTCAGCAAAAACTACCAAATAAAATAAAAGCACTATCTCTACGGTTAAAGCCCTTTCGATTTTTCCACAGCTTCACCGTAATAAAGAAATAATGGATTGAAACTGTTGAAAAAATTGGGTTCCATGCATAGCCATTATCTACCACGCTGCTTTTCCTTGTACAAATTTATTAGTAAAACTCATAGATATTGAAAACCAAAAGCATACATGCTTTTATCCATATTTTCTAGGTGTTAATTCATTTCAAACCATCCAAGGTTAAACATACACCATGTACACCAGATTTCATGAAACACCCAAAATATATGGTAAACAATTTTAGAGTAATCCAAATGGAGTAATCCCATTTTCACCTAGTTATTTAGCCTAATTGATTCAATCTTAATATAACATTGATATGAAACATTTAATAATAATAATAACATGGACTATAAAGGCAAAATAAAATAATATTGATATTAATTAAAAAAAATGTATTAATAACCAATAATCATTTTAATATGAGCAATGTCATATTATATATATCTAAATAATCTCACTATTTTTAGCTAATTAGTTTTTTAGTAAATTTTGTTGATATTTAGAAAATAGTTTTTGGAATTACAAATTTTAGTGGTGCACTAGTCTATATGATCTAATTGTCCAAATAGACTCTCAAAGCATTGTATCTATTTCAGTATTTAAAAATACAATTTAAACCGTGAAAATTCCAAACCAATATACCTCATTTCTAGAATTATAAACTATTTTTCTAATTATACCATCTAAAAAAGTTTGATTATCCCAAGTTTAAAAAAAAATAATATACAAAAAGTTTATAGCGTAAAATGAAAAAACAATTAAATGATTACAAGTTTTTTAAAATAACCAGAGAAAAGAATAAAATATTTTCTATTTCTTTTTCTTTTTGAGTAGTTTGAATACCATATAACTTGCCCGACCTGTCATTCAACACCAACACACTAGCGCATAGTGATACACAAAAATATTTAAAAACTTCTATATGATCAAAATTTTGGCACATTTTTCCCACACTGAAGATCAAGTTATGAACATCTTTCTTGAGTTCTTTTAAACATCTAGTTTCTCCCACTTCAAACAAAGTCAAGGTCATACATTTCTTTCCTGATATATGTTTAATGTTTTCCTATCCTAAACTAAGGGGCCTCATTGAAAATTTTGAGTCATGCCATGCATTGGCTGCTCTCACGCTGCCAAGCTCCCATTACCATCCACCGTTTCATCTTCTTTCCTGTTTTATTTTCCTGTAAAAACTTCAGACAATCAATCACGGAGGTTATCAGGGGATAGGAACATCATGTTATTAAAATGAAAAAACACCACTATTAATATAATTGAATCAGCAGGTGTAAGCGGAAATTTATTAGCATACCTAGTATACTATACCTAGTTGCGTTTCAACCATTCCTCCGCGGTCTTTTGTGTGTAAGGCATTCATAAACATACATAATAAAATGCCGAAGGCAGCTGTGCATACAACCTCTTCTGGGAATCTTATGGCTGTGCCTTTTCTTCATCCTCTCATCCTCAAACAGTTGATTTTGTTGGGCACTCTGAGATGATATGGTGGGTGTAACAATCAGCTCTCCAACACCAGCAGACATGGATTTGATGGAACACACATCTATCATGTCAAGGCCGGCATCCACAGTCGATTCCTGTCGTGGACTCTGTTCATCAAAGCTAAAGATCTCATCTGCTGTTTTTAGATGGTGGTCAGGAAGCATTGCTAAAGCATCCCTGGAACTTTCTCCCAAGCTTTTTCTCATAATTTCAGAGTCTGTAGATGTGGACAACTGTGAGCAACAAAGAAAATAAACGTGAACAAGAAACAAGGCCAGCCAACGTATCTAAGAAAATGATGATGATGAGATGAAAGTGAGAACGCGCTTTTTGAGATGCTTAATACTAATCAGTGCTGGCCAAAAGCCAAGAAAAAGCTAGGGAAGAAAGAACAGCAACAACAACTGGCAGGGAAAAAGCGGTAAAAATATCTTCAAGAGTGAATTGGAAAAAGCAGTAAAGCAACTCAATCAATATTTGGAAAAATCAGTGACACTTGAAATCAACGGTTGAAAGTGTCTCAACTGATCCAACGGAGCAAGGGAAAAGTGTTGACGATTGTTGATGCATAGGAAGGCCTATAAGCCTAAATATATAGATAAGTTCAAGACGCAAGCAAGTTTTTGTTTTCTTGAAAGAGAGAAATTACTTGGATTCTGAAAGTAATTACACAATTACACATGGGGAGTAAACTTGACTATGCATGTGTTTTATCTTTTATCATCACGATGGCTACTTATTTTAAATTACAAAAATAATAAATTAACACATATACAACGAGTAAAGTAAAGCTAAAAAAGATACAATATCGTTTAAATACAATTATTGTTTTCCAAAAATATTAAAGTTTTTATGATACGAAAATATCATTATATAGAGACAAATTTTGAGAGATGCAACTGCCCTCAAGAGATTTATAATTAGTAGAATAAGAATAGAACTTGAATGTTCTATTCATAGTGAAAACAAAAGAAGCTTATAGGCTTTCATAAATACTTATATTTCGGAACAACTAAATGTCATAAAAACATTAATGAAAAACAAATAATAAACATTTCAAAAGTTAGAGATTCCTTCTCCAACAGAGTAATCATGTCCATGTAGAATGAGAACCTAAGAGTTTCGAACGCACTACTTAGAGAAGTGAAATCAAAGGTTTAATAGGTTATAGTAGTAAATTCTAGAATATTTGGAAATATCGAAGAAAAAAAAACCAAAAAAATCTCTTGTACACTTACAATGATGTATTTGTAGAAAAAAGAAAAAGAAAAAGAAAAATAATTAATATATGTTATATAAGTTAGTATATAAAGTTAAAGAAAGAAATTAAAATAATTTTTTCTTTATACATTATTTTTGAGGAGATTATATTTTGTAAAAATCTCCCAAGCGACTACGCAAGCAAAACAAACTATACATTAGTATAAATATGAGAAATTTGATTTAATTCAACAGAGATAATAAAATAGTATATGCACATAATGTTCTTAAATTAAGATAAATATCTATAATTATCTTATATGTTTCCTATTTTCTAAAAGAAATACTAGAATTATATGGGATACAAGATCCGATGAGAGATACTACAATGGCCTAATGGAAAAGTCATAATACCGTTTTGAATGAACAATTTAATTCCTCATCCAAGGAGTACCCATGTTACATACTTTTGATGTATCCTCCTACATGAAAAATGAGAAATAAATAAAAAAGCAGTAGTCTATAACGCGACTTTTTGAAAGCCTTTCCGGCGGATTTTTCCGGTCAAAATCCGGCAGCAATTCATTGGAATCCCAAGTTTGATAGCTAGTTTCTACACAATCAATGGCTCCCAGGGGTTTTTCAGGGCGCTGAATCCAAATATGCAGTTAAAAACCATTTTAACTGCTTAAAAATCAAGATTTAACCTCATTTCTTCCGCCGGATTCCGTCACCGGAATCTCCAAAAAGTCGCATTATAGACAACTCCAATAAAAAATGTAATTGCAATCATGTTTTTTCATGTATTTCTCATTTTTCGTGTAGTAGGGTCCATCAAAAGTATGCAACATGGGTACTCCTTGGATTAGGAACTAAATTTGGCATCCAACGAGTACTCCCACTCGAAATTTGAGAAAAAACATTAGGGAGATAAGTTCAAAATACAAGTTGAAAAAGTAGTTTTATTATTTTATTATTTTTTAATTTTTTTACTTTTTTACCCTAAAAATGGTGAATCATCCCCTATGGTTGACATCATCATCTTGAATACTATTGGTTCTTATAAAGTTTATTTTGGTTGTACATTTTTCTTGGGAGGCCCATTTTAGACCTCAAAGGTTCTCTAATGATAGTCGTGCAATCAGAAATTGATTTCGGTAATATTTTGTGTCTTCCAACTCTTTAAAATAAATATCACAAAGGGATCAAAGCCATGAAGATAACCCTCCATATCTATATACACATGTGGATTGAGCCGATACTCTTGGCATTGGGCCCACATCCATATTTCTTCCTGTGCGGTCCTAGTCTCATTCAAGCCCCATAAAGATACTATTTGGGCATGGGCCTCATTTGGGCCCCATACAATGTTATTTGGAACTATCCTCAATTGGGCCCTCCACAATGTTGTTTATCGTTGGACATTCAAGACTCACACCTTCAACTCCCGCACTCACTTCCAACAACAAACACTATTAAACAACGAAAAGGATTATTTCATGAAAGCACATAACTTGAGAAACACTCTATTCATGTCTCAAAATTTCACTAGATGATTTGGCGATTAGTAAACAATAGCATTGTAGTGGTACTCAACATGATAACCAACAATATAACTAGAATCTTCACCATTAACTTCAGTGTGCTAATAAAAAAAAGGAATAGTCCTTTAGAAGGAGTAAAGCATAACACTTAGCATGGTCGATTATGTACTCCAAGTTGGGAGATCATCACAGTGTACATCCAATTATTTTCCCAAGTGACATAAAAAATTTCAAAACCTAAGAAATAAGAGTTAGCATATTGATTCCCCAATTAAAATCCATTGAGCATTAAATTGACTTGTCAAACTTAAATGGAATTTTTTTTGAATGACATGATTAGGGAATAATACGTATCTGTATTAAGATGCATTTAACATTTCTCTTTGGAACATTAGACTTTAGCTTATTGTAAACTTAACCTATCCTTAATTTCATTAACCATATTTTTTGACAATTGTAATTAATGCATATATAAGCTAATCTACTAGGAATTTGAGTGGTATTTTAATAATAGTTAAATACAACAGAAAGCTTGTGCAAAATTTTAAATTAATATAATATCAATATCTCTAACGATGCTAGAATAAATCTTTAGTTGTGGTTGCTTATACGATAAATTATTATTATATTTTCCCCCTCGTGGCCCTCCATTTCTACGTCCACATGTGGATCAAGCCAATACTTCTGGTTTTGGGCCCATCTCCAAATTTCTTCTTGTGTGGGCATGGTCTCATTTGAGCCCTGCACAAATAGAGTTTGGGCCTGGGCCTCATTTAGGCCCCACACAATGCTGTTTGGACTTGGCCTCATTCAAGCCCTGCATAATGTTGTTCAACCTCGCACATTCAATTCCTGCTCCTTTAAGTCCCACACTCACTCCCGATGGCCAAAATTATTAAACAATAAAGTGGATTATTGCATGAAGTGATGTAAGGGTCAAATACAACTTCATACTGGAGTAGTTAACATGCTTCAGGTACTTGTTGTTAAACTTAAGTTTTGCAATGTTGGGTTGAGAATTCAACTCGTCTTTAAATAGAAGTACACAACTTGAGTAGAGCTCTATTTGTGTCTCAAAATCCCACTAGGTGTAGCCTTGCATAAAAATTCCTTTATGATCTCACGCCACTATGAAAGGTCGTATGTATCCTTGAAAGAAAAACCTACATTATCCAATAGTGAACCCCCACATAAATTATCATGACAAAATTCACTACAACCAAATGGTGTGCAATTATGCTTTTCGAGTACACCACACACCCGTTGTCTTGCAATGTGAGAATTTATTATCATTAAGGAATGTTAATCAATATACATTGGTGTTCAGTATGTGTTTAGGTTATAGAATCCAAGTATTATGAAGAAGGGTTTCTTGACTTGCAAACAAGAACATTTTCAATTTCATGATTAGCTAAACTAAAAAATTATATTATCTTATTTGAAAAGTAAAAAAAAATTGTGCCAAAGATGCTTTATATTATTCAAAACAAAAAGAGGAGAATAGCGAGAATGTACGGGTGACTAAAAACATGAAAAATTGTAAAGCCGAAGAAAAAGAATAAGAAGAACTGAGAAATTGATTATCAATGTTAATTGATAGCTCCTTTGCTTCCAGAAAGTCACGCATATGTGGGCAAAAGCAATTATCAAGAATGGGTTATTATCAGAACTAACATCAAAGTCATAATTTTCAATGTATCTCTGCAACCTGCCATTTTGTACTAAGCACGCTGCCCAAGAGAAAGCATAAACTTCAATGATTAAATATAACAATCACTATAAAAAGCATGCAATATTCTTCTTCTCAGTGCAATTGAAATACATACTATAATCACTGTGTACTTTTAGTGTTCAAGTTTTTTGTTTTTTGTTTGTTTTTTAAACCAGAAAGAGTAGGAGATATATATTAATCCGCACCCATACATGGCCAAAAACTAGGAGAATTACAAAATAGTGTAGAGCCACCAGAGGGCCTTTAAATTTTAATTATGTTCTACCTAGCCTAGATTTTCCTTGCCCAAAATTACAAAATTCTCCCTTGAAACTTGCCTATAACTATAAATCTTGTAGAATTGATTCAAAAAATATTTACATATTTAATTTGACATCAAAAACTGGCAAAAAAGGCAGAAGGAACTAGTTACTCCTCCATTGGTGTTGAGTTGTTAGGATCTATTCGAGTGTTTTCTTCCTTTGCCTTCGGGATTTTCTCAATCAGCTTAATTTGTAATTGCTCAATTTGTAGACACAGAGCATCAACTTCATCTTCCAATTGACTAATTCACTCTTTTTTTTGTAGTTGTTGCTCCTGCATTGCCACAGTCTCCTTCTGGTGCTAATGGATTCACCTCTGCATAATTTCCAGCCCTTCCTTGATTTCAACATGTTCTTTGTCACATTGGCTGCAAGCCTGAAGGTGCCTCCCATGATCAAACGCACTGCGCCTAGGCATGTGGCCCGTCCAAGGCTGACAATGACCCCATGAACCCAACACTGAGCCCTTCTCCTCAGGAATGATCACCACTTCTATGATGAGGGGGAGACCTGGAAAACTGTCTGCAGAGAGAAAGAGAACACCCAACCTATAAATGAACCAGATACACTTTTGGATAACTGTAATTTCTAAATCAGAAGAACCACCGACCATGAAAGGCAACTTGACAGACACTTTATTGCCAAAAAATCTTGTGTTTCCAGCCTTTAAAACACCCATATTATTCACACAATGAACCTCTAAAACCACCATGCTATATACCACCACTGTGTGAATAACACTGGCTCTGTCATTACACAGGTGACCAAAAATCCTTAGACTCTGCCACTAGACCCTTAAGAGCTCCCCAAGGACAGAAGCAAACCTACACATGAGACGAGAAATCTTACAATTACTACTCCTTATAAATAGGATGATGGTCCAAATTCTGGTGCAGAGTTGTTGCGAGGTACTCATTTTGCTGAAATCCCAATGTTTGACCTTAATTCCTATTCTAAACTAAACATCCATCAACTTTTCCCTCTCCAGCGTCCCACAGGTGAACTGACCTCCCCTTTATTTCACATGGTTTCTCAGTTTTTTCGACTGTTGAAACTAGTACAAGGAGCAGAAGCCAGGGATCTCACGCATAGACTTCTCCAATGTTTAGGTGTTGTACGAGCCAAAGTACAACAACCATGCTACACCAGGTGCCAATCTTCTTGAGACGCACTATTTAGGAGTATGGGCCAAGGGAAATGAATGATGATGGGATAGGGATGAGGAGAAAAGGGAAGGGGGGTGTAGGGAGGCGACAGTCTAGGTGGCCAGAGCAGGGCGGATGGGAGGGATGGAGGATGAGGTGGAAGGGAGGGAGGATGAGGGGGAGGGGAGGGGAGGAGAGGTCGAAGGGAAGAAGGGGAGTAGCGGAGAATAAGAGACAATCAGGGAGAGGTGGGGCAGTAAAGTTTTGACAAATATATACTATTAAATTTCTTGATCCTTCCAAAGGCACACTCAACTCTCAATATATTGAGATTCATAACTACTATTAGGGAATGATGATTGAATCCACAATTCCATTCACTTTGTTGCTTTTCTCATTCATTGGGAGGGCCAAATTGGCTTGATTGCCGGCACCCTTATTGTTACCTCTTAGAATATGGAAAATTTTAACTCGATCAAATAGAGGGATCATGCCTTGGGATCTCTTGATGATCTGGTTCAGATTGGTGTTTTGAGCAACTAAGTTGTAATTCATATGATTTATAATAAGCATAGAATCCCCTAGAATTTGCATATCCTTGATGCCCTTTTTTTGGGCCAAAGAGAGCCCTAGGAACAACCCAAGGGCTTTATCTTGATTATTAATCTTCAATCCCAAGCCCTATGCATATCTATCTTCAAGATTAATGAGAATACCTCCCCCTCCTACCACCCCAAGATTTCCTTTTGATGCTCCATCAAATTGGAGAGTCCTTTTTTTTGATGATCTGATCCAATCCACCAACCCTTCCGAAGGCAATATGAGGATCCAAGGAGGACACGAAGGAGAAGCTTTTGCATAAAGTTGGAGAGATGGGGGATAGGGCCAGGGAGCAATCCAAGCTATTTCAAATTGGTCCAGAGAGGTATAATTTTCCCAGCGGTGTAGTTCCATACAATATGAGAGGGCTTTCAGAGTTGTGGTATTGGAAGTTATGTGGGACATTCTAAAGATCACTTTATTCCTTGTCATCTAGATTTTCAATAGACATTCTTGGGTAGAGCGGTCCATATCTCTTTGAAGTTATTTTTGGCCTAAAGGGAGCCCGAATAGAATTTGGGCCAAGATTTGAAGAATTGAAGGAGATCGCTAGGCCATTTTGTTCAGAGAAAAAGTAGACCAAGAGCCACCGACCAAACTTCCTTTTCCACCTAACAATGGAGAAAGAGATGGGGAATAAAATCTTCAAAATTTTCATAGGGAGGACATCTCGAAGGCCCGATGTAGCATCGTTTCTGAAGGTTCTCTGCTATGAGGATTTTTTTATAGGCTAACAACCAACAATTTTTTTTTACCTTTGGAATAACATTTGATTTCCAAATGGAGGATTTTGGAGGGACTTGAGCATTGAATAACAGGTGAGAGTATCTATTTAACTATAAAATTGGCGTTTTTCCATCCCCACTTGTCCTCGAAAGAATATGCTATGGGGGCACAACCTCTTAACTTTTAGAAATTGTATTTTTGGTTTCTGTCTTTCCTCCCTCCCATAGAAATTTTCTAATATATATCCCCAATGGGTGCAAGACAAACTTGGGAGCATACAGGGTAGAGAAATGATACAAAGGGATGGTAGAAAGCACAAACTTCACCAGGGTTTCCCTTCTAGCATGGTTGAGCCAGATTCCTCCCCAGTTCACTATTTTAGTTTTGATTTTGTCAAGGAATTTTTGCTAGGCATATGGAGTTGCACACCTTAGGAATATAGGAACCCCTAAATAATTAAAATCTTTCCATTCCGTGACTGATATGAGCTCCAATATTTCTTCAATTCTTTTTGTTTTCTAGGGAGAGATGTTCCAGCTGTATATGTGACTTTTGTTGTCATTGATGGCCCCTCTTGAAGCACTAAGGAACCAATCAAGATTTCCTTTAAATCACCAATTAATAAAAATAGAGATGTCTCCCAGAAAAATTGTGTCATCCACAAACTATTCGTGGTTAATACTTCTGATTCCATCTTTGTAACTGATCCCCGGACAAAGGAGAGAATATTTCTTTTGTTCTAAATTTCTACTAAGTGCTTCTGCCATCACAATATAAAGAAAGGGGGAGAGGGGAAACCTTGGCGCAACCCCTTAGAGGCTTTAAAGAAGCCTATCACTTGGCCATTAACTAACAAAGTGATCCAAGGGTAAGAAATGCATAGGGCCATCCACCTGATGAATGTTTCATCCAACCCCATCTTCCTTAGAACTTTCAATAGGTAGTTGTGTCTGATTCTGTCGAAGGTGTTTTCCATGTATAGCTTTATTATCATACCTTGATCACCCTATCACCATCTTGAGTCAATGGACTCTTGTATCATATGATATTGTCAAGTATTTTCCTCCCCAAAGCAAACACCCCCCTATTTGGCCGATACCAGAATAGGAAAAAGAGGTTTGAGTGGCGAGGCCATCAACTTTGATAAATTTTTTTAAGAAACATAGTAGAGGGATATAGGGTGGAATCTAGAAAAGGAGGAAGGATTTACCTCTTTGGGGATCAAGGTGGAAGGAATTATTTATTCCCCCTCCCATGATGAATCTCTTAAAGGAGTATCCCACCATTCTACACAGATCTTTCTTAATTACTTCCTAGAATTTTTGATGGAAGCAGGCTGAGAATCCATCCGAGCTAGGGGCCTTATCATGGGGGAGGAAAAAATGACCCCTTTGTCTCCTCAACTGAGGGAAAAGATACCATATCTTTATTCATGTCATTTGTTACCATTACATGGATAACATCCAGGAAGTAGTCCTCATTCTCAAAATCCCTCAAAAGGTCCTCCCTATAGAGGCTTTCAAAACGCACCAACGAAACTCTTTTTATTTCTTCATTTTTTTATGGTTTGTTCTCCATAATTTATTTGAGCTATGTTGTTTTTAGTTTCCTTGAACTTAGACTATTTGTGGAAGAACTTTGTGTTCCTATCCCCAGCCAACAGCCAATTGTTTCTTGATTTCAGTCTCTAGTACTCTTCTTCCCTTTTGAGGTTAGAATGGAGGTCCTTGAAGGTTTCAGCCTCTATTTGGAAGACTAATGAGCTTACCTGAGAGGTTTCCATTTGTCCCTGGATTGAGGCTAGGTTTTCATATATTTCCTTTATGTTATCTTGTCTTTCAGATTTGTTTTCCTTTGGCCATTTTTTTATATCTCCTTTCAACCTTTTAATTTTTGCTTCCCAAATAGTGATTGCGCTACCCTCGACCCAGCCCGACCAGGAGAGGGAGACCACACCCAGGAACCCTGGGGAGTCCAACCAAAGATGGGATAAACAAAATGGGATTGAGCCCAAGTCAAGGGATAGGGAAATCAGGAGGCTAATTGATAGATGATCCGAGCCACAAAACATAAAAATAGAATTTAGGCAGAAGTTCGAAACTAAAAAGATATTTGAGGCAAAAAAACGGTCTGGCCTAGCAGCAATGTGGCCAAGGCTAAATATTTTAATGTTCCACGTGAAGAGAAATTTCTGAGGCTTGAAATCAAATAAATTCAGTTTTAGGATGAGGTCCCCCATATTCTCATGGAGTGTGTCTCTCACAATTGAGGCCCCGCTTTTTTCATGTCTACCCATTGTGGTATGAAAATCTCCTCCCATAATACACTTTTGACTGAACTATGAACCTTTTAACTCCATTGAATATTTCCAACATTCTTGTTTTTCTCGAAAGTGTGCAAGCATATAAACATTTATCAATGTGAAGGTTTTCTTTATCACTATAATGCTGAAAGAAGTTGCTAACAAATGTGTAGTTTTTAAAGGAGATTACCAATTGAAGTTTGGCAAGGTTCCATATCATCTTCATAATCCTCTAGATTCTCCTCTCAAACTGACTACTTCCATATTATTGTTGCCCCAGATTTTGTTGTAGAGTGAGTGCAGGATAGGCTCATCCAACTTAGTCTCTTGTAAGAGAGTGACTACAGGTCTTTCCTTATGGATTAGGGATTTCACTTCTGATATTCTTTTCTCAGATCCTAGTCCCCTCTAGTTCCAGGATGTTATATTCATTAATAATTTTTTTTGTGTATGTCACCCCCTTTGTAGAGCCCATATTACTTCCCTTTTTCCCTCCTTTGTTCCCCAAGCCAGCTAGTTGGTGAGGTATTGTGTGTTCGAATCCAAACTCTTTGTCTTTTTATGTTTTTCCCACCTTATTTCTTTATTTGTCTTCCTTCCTAATATTCTAACCTTCCTTTCTATGTCCTTGGGCTTTGTAGCTTCTGACTTTTCATCTGCTGAGCTCTGAGGAATTGTTGCTCCTAGTCCTTCCTTTGATGGTAAAAAACATTATTCATCCTCATATTCTTCCCAAGATTCTTCTATACTGTTAGTTGTTTCCAGACTAGAGCTTATTTCCTTTTTATTTTTCAAGGATTGGTAGGGGGAGGCAACCATATTGGCGAATTCCTATGAGGATTTTTTTGTGGGGGGGAGGAGCTTCCAACCGTAGGAGCAAAAGGAAAAAATTCGAAATGACTTCCCGCCTCCATCCCATAACCACCCTCCCTTGGTTGGTCTGAGGGGCAGAGGCGACACTCTGATTTGGACCAGCATCCTTGAAGGCCACTTTTTGTCTTGGGGAAATCTCATTACTCTGCCTTTGGTTTCCCTTCTTTTTACTTGCTTCCATTGTTCGTTTAATTCACCTAGTTTCTTTTCCAAGCTATCCTAGATTTTTAGGTAGCTTTTAGAGAAGTGACCATATTCATGGAAGAGGTTACATTTAAGTGGAAGTTTATCAAATTCCACTTCCTGCACATGCATCCACCTATCCTTACATATATTGACTGCCACTAGTACACCTTTCTCCTAAGTCGAACTCTACACATATCCTAGCTTAATAGAAAAGGCCATCCTTCGGTTCTGAACTGTCAATATACTTGCCCAGGGAGTTCCCTATGAGCATGAAAGTAGAATCATTCTAACAGTGAATGGGGAGGTATTGAAGCTTCACCTAGACTGGAACCAAGGAAGGCACGTCACATTCAGGATTAAATCTTGGGATCCAACGATCCAAATACAACCCCTAGGCCCCCATGAAGTATGGAATGCTCCTGAACACTAAATTTTTGTCCAACCTTTTCTCGAAATAAAAATTATAGTCCTTTGCCACAAAAAGAGGAAATCACCTCTCCTTTGTTGAGAGGTTTCCAGTTCTTCTCGATCCAGGATTTAACCATCTGAGGAGATGTCCAAAGGCCCATGAACTAGCTAATAACCCCATGTATGTGAGTTGCAAAAACCGAGAGCGGGCGTAAGGGTAACTTATCTCAATCTTTTGGATCTCATCAACTTTTTTCATGAACTTATATGCATTATTATTATGAAACTTTGGATCTGACACAACCAAGACATTGAATGCAGTGATATCCACCAACAGAGGCTCTGCCTGGGCCAGCTCCACCCTCATGGCCCAAAGTAGAGAAAGGAGAGCCCAAAAAAAGGAGCGAGAGAGAATGCAGAGTGGAAGGCCCTTATCAGGAGGTTGAGAGAGCCAATAACAAAACCACAGTGCCACACCAAAGAAGGGAAAACCTAGTCGAATCACAAAATGAGAGAAATGGTTTTCAAGTTCAATCAAGTCACTAATAGTCACATGCACTATTTTAAATGATTTCATGAGAACACTTCCTTTATGTAAGCTTGAATAAATGCAACACTGTCCATCAAGATAATTCTTGTGTGATGTTTAACCCATGTCGCCAGTCAATTTCCACTTTTATTGTCAATCCCCCTCACTCCGTTGCATTTAAACTTCTATTTGGTGAGTTTTCTCATATGTCATCTTTTACGCATTTTCGCTTTCATGAGTGTCACTTTCACATTCGTTGTTTTCACTTTTTCTTTTTTTTCACTTTGATAAGTGGAATTTTCATGTTATCTTCACTTTGGCATGTGTCTCTTTCAAGGTCGTTCTTATTTTTCAAGTGTTTTCTTATGTTTTTTTCATGTCACATGTGTTTCTTTTGTGATTTTTACTCTTGCATGTGTCACACCTTTTCACATCATAAAAGTTAGTTATGGTGCACTCTTCTGCACTAGATGGCCTTACAAATCATTAGAATATGTGCTAAAAAAATTACTATAACATAGTTCATCGTTTGGTTACAGTCGTCACAATTGTTGTAACTTTTGTTCTAAGTTGCGTAATGTGTCATTTCAACTGTCAAACTTGGAAGCATGAATTTTCTTGCATTTCGAGGTGTGATTGTTATTCATGAGTCCTATGTATTATTCTAGCCTTTATTTATGGTTTTATGTGTGTGATCCAAGTTTGAGTCATATTCAAATGCATTTCCCTCTTTTACTTTGTCGATTCCATAGTAATTTCAGAGCCCTTCTTGGTCCTTTAGCCCAATGTAAGTTATGAAGCCTTTACCCCTCTTATCGAGTGCAGATCTCAACCTATCCATAGGTCTCATTTATGAAATACTACTCCTAAAGGTTATGGTGCAATAAGTCCCTCTCAAGATTACCCCAATTCCGTTGCACATTATGCTCCTCCCAAAGGCAATCACTTGACCCTTCTTGCTCATACTAAATCACTTCACTGATTCTTGGTCACCTCTACCTTGCATGAAACATAGAGAATTCCTAGCTAACAACATGGACCTCTCTCACCCTTTTGTAGAGGCACACTATGCAATGAAAATATCATCCTAGTGTAGTGAAAACCCTCCTGAGAAAAGTGGCTTCATCCCTATGGGCCCCCTCAACGGAAATCACTCCAAATGGTAAAGCACCCAATGTTGGGTCAAAATACACTAGCCTAGGATGAAAAGTTCATTTAAAAGCAACAGTGACCCCTTGTTGAAGGAAACTACACTTTCTCTCATGCCTCCTCTTCCTTTAAGCACATGGCACACTCCTGAAGGCTAAAGCCTCACCCTTCCCCCTTCGCCAATGCACCATGTTCCCAATATTGGATTAACATATTCCTCTAGAGTTCATGGCACGATATGAAAGGATGAAGGAAGCCTCCTTCCACCTTTGACCAGTCAAACTGTACCCTCTTTGAAGCTTCCTTTCCCTTTGAGCGCATAACACAATCTTGAAGGTTGAACCTTTCACCTTCCCTCCTTCCCAATGTGCTCAGGCACCCAAAATTGAATAGCCTTTCCCTCTAGAGTGTATGGCATAGTACGGAAGGATTAAGTAAAATTCCTTTTGTCTTTGACTAGTTAAAATGTGCCCTTCTTGAAGTCTTCTTTTCCTTTGAACACATAGCACAATCCTGAAGGTTGAACCTTTCAGCTTCTCTCCTTCCCAATGCACTCATGTGCCATAAGCCTTACTTAAACCCACCCTTTGAGTGCATGGTGCATTAGGGAAGGCTAAAAGGTACCTCCCCTCACCCTTGACTAGTCAGACTGTGCTTTTAGTCTTTCCTCTCTTTTCTTTGGAGCACATGGCGCAACCACGAAGCATGAAGCTTCCCACCTTGTCCCTGCGGCTTCCCTCACTGTGCTGCACCAAGGAGAGATCTTTCTCACAATGCATGACATAATAAAAATGAATACTAGAGCCCTCCTAAGCCACTGGTGAGTTTGATTGTGCCCTCTTGATCAAGATTGCTTCTTTTAACCCTTCCATAGATCTATCCTGAGTAGATCATTCCATGAACTAGGTAGTGATATGATAGATGTTTTAAGACTAATAATGCCTTGCTGTGGATGATTTGCATTGGCAGGAGTACCTTCCAAACATGAAAAAGTGATACTAAAGAGAATAGAGCGAGGAGAAATCATGAAGAAACACTTGCACAGAAGAAGCACTATGAGAGCTACCACGAAGACATGAAGTAAACCATGCACTGAAAGAGATAGAATAGATTGTATGATGACTCAAAGGATCCAAATATTGATCAAAGACCCTTTGGAGGGTGAATACGAGCAAAAAAGTGGATCTTTCATGAAGATAAAGCATAGATAAGATCTATCATCAAGAATTCAAGATGAAGCAACAAGGAAGACAACTTGGAATTGCCACCTCATCATGAAGTTTATGCCATCATTTTCAAGTTGTATATTGTACTAGTGTCATCATAATAGTCAATATTTGTCAATGTGTCATGCCACATCATCATGTGGAATGTCATGATGTATTTTCAAGAAGAAGACAAAATGTAATGTGTGGAATTCTGAGAGCCACATCTGGAATATGAAAATTCACTTAATCATATATGGACAAAATGTCTTTAGGAGAAATCCAAAAGTCACATTAGAAGTTCAAGAGTTGTTTAGAAGTCCAAAATACCCATCATAAGTCCAAGAGTCATGAGGGTAATTCAAGAGTCATGGGGATATGAAAGGTCATTCCCCTTATTATAAAAGTAACTCCATAACTCAAGAAAATAGATTTTAAAGGCTTAAGCTTTGGAGATCTAGTCTTGGCTTCTCTACTTGGTATAGGAGAGAAAATTGTTCTTTGGAGAAGCAATAAGTGACTTAATGTTCCACTATTGGAACTAATGTCTCATCATTGTAAATGTGTACCTGGATATTTGACCTTATAATTGAAGCTCAATGAGCCAACACATTTTTTTGCATGTAATGTGAATTTCCTAGGACTATTCTTTAGATGTTTGCTATATATGTTTTGTTCACATGTACTAAGGAAATTGAACTATTTCGATGGTGTCGAAGCTTATCTTGTTGAAGATGTGTTGTGTGTGGTTTAATGGTTATTTAGTTTGAGTTTCTTATTCAAGGTTTATGTATATGATCTTTTATGTTATCCGTTGAAACCAAGACCAACCTTTGCGTTATGGTGGCCAGGACAATACTCCAGATAGGGTTCCTACTCCAAACGGGGCGAGGTCTAATTGGGAATTCACATCAGGGAGACCCCCTGTATGTTGGCGATATCCAACATTGTCAACATCTGGCACTAGAATGAGGGCCATATGACAATTTTTTCCCATTTAGTCTATTTTTAATCTCTTATCTTAAATGGCTCTTTCCCAAATCATAATCCTAGGATGTTTTTCTAAAGAGCTTGATTTTACCATCCCTCTGGAAATCATTCATGCCTTGTATCAATTTAAGTTTGATGGCGAGAGTGGATTAACTCTTCGTGAACATATGTTTAAATTTTTCCATTTTTGTCTCTCTAATGGAATACATTGTAAATATGCCATGGCCAAGTTGTTCACCCTCATGTTTGAAGGTCGTGCTAAGAATTGGTGTCATACGTTACGTGTTGCTTCTATTCATCACTCGAGTAACTTGTTAAGGAGATTCGTGAAACCTTTGATAGGTATGATTATTAAGATGTATGTGATGGAATTTATTTGCTTAGAATGGACCTTGGTGAATCTGCAAAGGATTTTATTAAAATGTTTCTTCACCTTTTCTATGGATTTCCTGAGGGAGTTATCACTAGTACAAAATGGCTAATTAGTTACTACAAAAAAGACAAAAATTTGCATATAAATGACTATTTTTTAGTCGGTAACCAGTAGTACCTAATTTGTATTATTTTATAACACGACCAACTTTTAGTCGTTTTTAGCTTAGTCATTAATTGATTGTCTCAATTTTATTATCTAACAATATATTTAGTCATAAATTTGGTCATTAATTTAGTTATTTATTTAGTCATTAATTGCCACTATTAATGACCAAATGTACAAAAAAATATATTATTATATCATCATCTGAGAAACCTAATTAATGGCCAAAGAAATATGACCAAAATGTTGGTCGTGTTATAAGATACTGTAAATTAGCTACTAATAGTCATATACATGCAAATTTTAGTTGTCGTTTGAAACCAATTAATGACCAAAGAAATATGACTAAATTTTTGTCGTGTTATAAGATACTGTAGATTAGCTACTATTAGTATATGCAAAATTTAGTTTTCATCTATAATGAAAAATTAATCATTTGCAGTAGTCATTTATATTTTTTTGGTAGTTTTATATTCATTATATAAATGACTAATTTAGTAGTTTATATTCATTTCATTTATTTTCATTAATAATCATTATAAACTACTAATTTAGTCATATATTCATTTTTATTTGTGTTCATCATTAATCAATATAAACTACTAATTTAGTAGTTTTAGATTGATTTTTTGTGTTCATTATTAGTCAACATAGATTGATTAGTATTATTTTGCGACTAAATTAAAAAAACATGATACAATGTGAATTAGTTCATCTAATATGAAAATTCAAAATTACATATGTTAGTTAAAATACTAAACAATATCAAGTGCAACTATAAATAATTTCAACCACATAAATTATATTATATGAAATGTCGAGTATTACAATATGAGTTTTCAACTTAACATTGGTTGGACTACAATTTACACATGAAATGTTGTTTCGTCACTATAAAACATTATCACTGTGTTGTCAAGTCATTGCAGGTGAATTCACCAACTATGAAGAATTGAACATCAGTCTCTGTGTGTGTCTTATATGGGATATTGGCTTTAAGGGTACCACTAGACTGGTTATCTTCTCTCTCTTTTTGCATTTGTCACTCCAGTGTTGATGTTCTCCACTTTCTTCAAATCCTGTTGCTTACCATCAATATTGAGTTCCTTTTCTGAAAACAAAAGAACCTAGAATGCAGAGTGTAAGACATGAAAGACGATGAACACTGGAATATAAATGAAATCATACTATAAAGGATTTATATTACATATACCTCAACATCAACAATGTTAAAGCCAACATAATTTTATCGGCTGACTAACTGAAATGAAAAAAAATTCCGGGAGCGATGGAGCCCTACGGAGGTAACCGGATTTGAATTGAGATCACCTAAGGACCCAGCCAAATCTCTCCGTTACAGTTATGGAACAAGGTCAGTAATGGCAGGAAATGACAACAGCTGTACGGGGCAGTCAGGTCGGTGGTCGTCTCGAGGTAGGTAGGAGTAAAAAGGGTTTTAATAGAGCTTTTAGTTTTAGGGATTTAGCTAACAGTCCTGTTTAAACATATTATGGGAAGACGGTGGGCCGTATTAACGCTTTGAGAAGGCGTTTAAGCAAAACCTGTTTACATAACAAGCTTCGGTGAAGACAGACGACGACTTGGCAAAAGCATCTTCAGGGTGGGGAACCGGCGTTTTGTCCGTTCCGGCTTGGGCACAGTCATCAGCAACCGCAGGTCGAGGAGGTATTAAACTAGTCTTTTTACCGCTGTTATACTTCCACCATGGTAAATCACGGGGATGCGATAGATCTGGAGCCGGCGCCGGAAGACCTCCTGCCAGTTTGGGGGAAAGAAGTAACGACGCAGAACCTGGTTAAGTTTTTCGGCAATTTCGCAGATGCGGTCCCAGCAGAGGATGACGCGTGGAACACTAAGGGTTTTTCTGAGTTGTTAGGGGGAAAGGCAGGTGTGGACGTCCCCTTTACCAAAGAAAGGAAGGAAATCACTCATACTCAGCTTTTGGGAAAGAGTCCGTTACAGGTCTCGGTCGGAATACATGGAAACAAACTGAAACCCCTCTCAAGTCCAACCAGCTTCTCTGGGGGTCTGGAAGATATCTTAAACCTCCCGTCCAAGCAGGGTTTCTGGATTACGGAGGGCGAAGGTCTGAAGGTAGGGAATGAGGTCTCTGAGCAAGGAAACAGACATACACTGCGACGGTCCCCAGTTAAACTCCCTCACACTTTACTCCAAAATAAACGCGGGCATTTATCTGAGGGGTTTAAGGCGTTAAGGACCGAGAAGAGTGGGAAAAGCCCAGTAATCAGAAAAGACTCCGGGAGCCCAGGACAGGGGATTGTAGAGCAGGGAACCGTGAAAGTCGTCCATCAAGGCTCGCGGGGGGATAAATCAATACAAACCCCTATAGTAAACAGCGAATGCCCGCCGGGTACAAAAGAATGTATTAACAGTAATATATTGGGAGGACTTTCAGACAAGGGACAAGACAAGACTGAAGCTAATCGGAAAAAAAAGGAGTTTTCCCTGAAGAAGAGAAACTTTGAAGGTAATCTGGTACTGGGTATGGATGTTCAAATTCAGGATGCGCTGATGGTGGCGGAATGTAATCTTGTAGGAAGGATTAGAGGGAGAGCCCTTTCTGGTAAATCCTTAAATCAGTGGGCAGAATTGCAATGGAAAAAATCTCTTTTAAATCCTTTCAGAGTGGCCCTGTTGGTTAAGGGTTGGTTTATGGTGAGTTTTGCAAAAAAGGAAGACGCTGACTGGGTAGCAGAGAGGAATTGGATTATTGGTAATCGCCCAGTCCTTTTTCAGAGGTGGACACAAACTTTGATGCCAATAAGGAGAAGGCGGATGAGTTCCCAGTATGGGTTCGTCTACCTGGGCTCCCTCCTTTCTTGTGGGTTGAATCTGTATTTAGATCCATTGGGAATTTGCTGGGTACTTTTCTAGAAGCCGATATGTCCTTTATTCATACTTTCGAAAGAACAGTGGCAAGAATTCTGGTTCGGCTGAATCCTAAGGAGGGACTGGCGGAGTCTATTAAATTGGAATATGGAGAATATGTTTTTGTACAAACCTTGGACTATGAGCACCTTCCTTTTCGATGCTATAGATGCCATGATTACGGTCATTTGGCAGTGGATTGTTCGCTGGGGAATCGAAGAAGAAGAACTCAGAACTTAGAGGAGCAGAGGGAGAAGAAAATGCGAAGGGATCAGGTATTCGAGGAAAAGGCTGCCCAGAAGGACGCGGTGATGGAAGAAAAGATCAGCAATTCGGGGAAAAGGAACAATGCAGGAGAGTTTTCGAAGCCCGAAGAGACATCTAACCAGCTCTCGCCTCTGACGGACGCCAAGGAAAGGAACGCTGGAGACCTTGCCGCCGCAACTGAGGACCCTTCCGGTACGAATCAAAATTCTCGTTTTACTCCGCCTTCCCCTGATCTATGTGTTAATACAATCAATGTTTCATCTGATGGTAAAATTGATGTTATTAAACCAATAGCAAATATAAGTGAGTCCAAACCTAGCTCTGATCTGTTTTGCGAAGATGAGTCCAATCATAGCCATCAAGCCCCTCCCTCTCCTCAGAGTCGTCCTTATAATCTGAGATCCATGGTTAAAAGACAGGGTAAGTCCATAAAGTCGGCGGATCCGATAGGAGGTCTGAGCTCCTCTCTCCCCCATGCATAAAAAAAAAAGGTAGGGGTAGGATCTCGTATTTGTCAAAAGCTCAAGACAAAGCTAAGTTTGATGTAGCTGATGGGAAGCAAATGTCCATTACTGGGGCGCTTAGAGCAGCAATTACCCCTGACCATGTTGTAAAATGATTCTGCTGTCCTGGAACTGTAGAGGGCTAGCCAACAAGCCCAAAAAGCTGGCTCTAAAGGAGCTAATACATCGGTATAACCCGAACATTCTCTTTTTACAAGAAACTCTTGGGAGGAGTTTAGAGGTGGAGTTCATGCTCAGATCCATGCTCCCTGGTTGGTCTTTTCACGCCATCGACGCCGTAGGACACTCGGGGGGGCTGGCTATCGGAGTTAAAGATGGAAGGATGCAAATTAATAGTTTCTGGGGCATGGACCATGTTCTTGGCATGGAGATATCGTCCCCAGATATGGGAGTTTCCCTCATGCTTCTTAACATCTATGGGCCCTGTCAAGGGCGGGAACAGTTCTGGAACAATCTACTTTCAAAAGAGCTAATAAAAAACAGAGGCTTAATCATGGGAGGCGACCTAAATTTCTCTATTGGGACTGCGAAAGCTTGGGGGCCTTCAGCCAGGGAAGACTCCCTTTCGGAATTCTTTTCCAATATTCTTCACTCTCATAATTTGATTGATGTCAATCTAATCAAAGCCAAACCCACTTGGAGGAATAGAAGAACTGGGGAAGGAAGGGTGGCAAAGCGGTTGGATAGATTCCTAATAAGTGAATATTTGATGAGGGACATTCCTATGATCAGGCAATGGGTTGGGGAGGGGGGGAACTCGGACCATTTCCCCATCCTCTTGGAGTTTGAGAAACCACCTCCCAAACCTGCTTCTCCTTTCAAATTTAATGCGGCATGGCTGCAGGAGGAATCTTTCAATAAGCTCTTCAGGGATACTTGGAGACACTTGGGCAGCGCTCAATTTGGAAATAAAGGAGCACATTTCTGGGATAATCTAAGAAGACTTAAAAAAGCTACTATTGAATGGGCCAAAGCTCGGAAGAAGACTTAGAACGAGAATCTTTCACTCATAGATGCAAATCTGCGAGAACTTGAAGAGCCAGAGGCGGATGGATACTTAAACCAGGAGTCAAAGGAGAGGATCTTGAATTTAGAAAAACAAAGAAGTAAGATCCTTCTAGAAAAGGAGGAGGAGTGGCGACAAAAGAGTAGGGCCATCTGGCTAAAGGCTGGCGATGAAAATACAAAGTTTTTTCACAACTATGCAAAGGGCAGGAAAAGTGTCAATACTATTTGGAAACTAAAGGATCAAAATGGGAGAGAGGTTTCCGCTTTTGAGGACCTCTCTAGAATGGGCAAGGCCCATTTTCAAAACCTCTTTACAGCTCAAGGAGGGATTACCCTAGCAGAAATAATCAGAACGGCCCAATGTTTTCCCCGCTTTGTTGAAGAGGAGGAAGCTGGAAGTTTAATGGAGGTGGTGTCAAAGGAAGAAGTGGAGCATGTTATCAAATCCATGGCAAAAGATAAAATCCCAGGCCCAGATGGGTGGACCATTGAACTTTTCAATCATTTTTTTGATTCAATAGGAGACGAGTTAACTGAAGTGGTGGATGAATCAAGAAGAAAAGGTGAAGTTCATCTCCCGTTCAATGCCACTTTCATAGCGCTCATACCAAAAAAAGAGGACCCTGACTCTTTTGAGGACTTTAGACCAATATCACTCTGCAATTGTATCTACAAAATCATAGCAAAAATTATCGCCCTAAGATTGAAGCCTATTCTGTCGAAAAATATCTCAAGTGAACAATTTGGTTTCTTGGATGGGAGGCAGATTCACGAAGCCATCGGGGTAGCTCAGGAGACGCTGCACAGTATCAGACAAACAATCAAGAAAGGGGCGGTGATCAAAATTGATCTATCGAAAGCGTATGATAGAATCTGCTGGACGTATCTCAGGATGCTTCTCACCCACCTCAGCTTCAAGCTGGATTTCATTAATTGGATAATGGGATGTGTCACCAGTGTAAGCTTTGCAGTTCTAATCAACGGGGCAGTGTCTCCGTTTTTCAAAGGACAAAGGGGTCTGAGACAGGGCTGCCCTTTATCTCCTCTGCTGTTTCTCCTAGTGGCAGAGGGTCTCAGTAGACTGATAATGGAAGCAAAAAGGACAGGTCTGATTAAAGGTTTGGAAGTAGATGTAAATCTTTTCATTTCCCATCTTCTGTTTGTAGACGATATTCTGCTTTTTACTAACGGGAGTCTGAATGAAGTGAAGGAATTAAAAATCATCTTGGATCTATTTATGAAAGCCACAGGAATGCAAATCAATCTCAGGAAGTCCCATTTTATTCTTGAAGGTTTCAGTAGAAATGAATGCACCCAGATCACAACTATACTTCCTTTTGAAGTTTACACCATGGACTCTACTTTCAAATACTTGGGTTTCTGGCTGAAACCAAATTCTTATAAAAAACAAGACTGGAATTGGTTGGTGGCAAAAATTGAAGGAAAAATTAATCATTGGAGTTATAAGTGGCTGTCTAGAGCAGGAAGACTGACGCTGGTAAACTCTGTTTTGCAAGCCATGCCAGTCTTTTGGGCAGCGTTGACATGGATTCCAAAAGGCACTCTTCATAAGATAAAAAGAATATGTAGCAGGTTTCTTTGGTCAGGGGCAAAGGAAGATTCGGTTCTTCCTTGGGTAGCTTGGGATAAGATAGCCAGACCAAAGGAGTGGGGCGGTTGGGGTATCAAGAATCTTAATGATTTTAGTACCTGTTTAGCAGCAAAATCTGGGTGGAGGATCATTTCAACTGAAAATCTTTGGACTAGAGTAGTAAAGCGCAAATATATTGACCCAATGACCCTGGAGGATTGGATCCGGGATCCTAATAAAAAAGGGAGGAACATCTCAGTAATATGGAAAGCTACTTCAGAAGCCTTTAAAGTCATAGAACAAGGATTTTCCTGGCAGGTCGGAAATGGGGAGAATGTTAAAATTGGCAGGGACCCTTGGGTGGGTTGCAATGACCGCTATGCTTTACCCCAGGGCCTCATCAGACATCTGGAGACAAAAGGTTTCTTTAATTTGCACCAAATTGAGAAAATTGGACACTCCTCAATATGGGGTCAAGCTTGGAAGTCTGGTGAAGATCTTGATCTGGACCCAGTATGGTGGGATGATTGGAATAATTCTACTCAGGAATTGGTAAGATCAAACATAAGGATAAAAGATAGACCTGATCAGCTGGTTTGGGCCCATGCAGATTCAGGCTCTTATATCCCAAAGGCAGGCTATAAATTTTTAATGACAAAAAAGGGATGGGATGAACCTGCCTGGTGGGCAAAGCCTCTGTGGAAACTAAAATGTCCTAAAAAATCCAGACTGTTCTTTTGGTGCCTCCTGAAGGAAAAGGTCCCAACTTGGGATGTCCTTCAAGCCAGATTCATGAATGGTCCGAGCAGATGCCCTCTTTGCAAAAACGAATCTAAGACTTCACACCATCTTTTCCTTCACTGCCCTTTCACAAAAAAGGTTTGGTACGAGGTGCAGGTTTTAATCAAGAAGCAGCTTAGTTGGGAAGGAGAAACCACGATGGGTGCCTAGGAACGTTGGTGGAATCAGAATCCAAGGGGAAACTTGAAAAATCTTCCCCCCATAATATCCTGGGGAGTTTGGATTGCCAGAAATAAAGCTACTTTCCAAGAGGTCTTTATCCCAGCGGAATCTATAGCCATTCAAAGCTCAGCTATCTTCTCAAGTATCCCTGAGCCGGAGGAGTCTAGAAATAAACCTCTAAACAGGGCAGAACAAATTAGACCAAATATGCCTTGGGCCTATTTTGATGGGGCGTCTCAAAACCAAACAGCTGGGGCAGGTCTGGTCATTCATTTAAATGAGTCACATTCTATATCAGCTTCTGTGGGAATTGGTTCTGGATCAAACAACTTCGCTGAAATGTCTGCTCTCAAATTACTCCTTTGTTGGCTTATTCAGAGACACATCTTCGCAATCCAGATTTTTGGGGACTCTCTAAATGTGACAAAATGGCTTAATGGAAACAATAGATGTCAGAATTATATGCTGAGACCCCTTCTTGAGGAAATTATGATATTAAAACAATCTTTTAATGTCTTTTACTTGGATCACATTTACAGGAACAAGAACGAAGATGCAGACAAGCTATCTAAAGAAGCTTTGCAGCAGGCTATGGGCTCTTGGCAAGTAACTGAGTTTCAACAGGGTCATGCACAGATTTCGACCCAGCCACCTTTTGTCTAAATCTGTTATGGTTTTTTGATCTTATCAGGCTCAGAAGAAATTGTGGAACTACGCTTTGTTTTGGTTTCCACTATATTTTTGCTTCGCTGTGTCAGCGTCTTTATATATCGGCCCATGTCTTCCGGTGGTACTGTTAGCTGTTTCGTTGGGCTGTTATCTCGATAGCTCAGGAAACTATGTTTTTTATGCTCTATGCTGGGTTTTGTCAAAGAGGCAGAGTTTACTGCCGCGACCATATAGTCTCTTTTTTTTTGGCAAAGTTTTCAGAACTGCCCTTCTCTGGCAGCGAATGTGGTAATTTTTGTATGAACCATAGACAGACTTTAGAGAAGAGGTTCTTCTCTGGGGTTGTGAAGGGTATCTTTCACAATGTATTCGAATGCTTATGCATCTGCTTGTAACTTTTTATTAATATATTTATAAAAAGTTCGCTTTTTCCTTTGGAAAAAAAAAAAAAAACAATGTTAAAGCCATTCTTCTCCATAAAAGAAAGAAACTCGAATAAATTTTCTTCAGTTGAGCGATAGTGGCCATTATGTGGTCATATGACCTGTATAAATAAATTAAAGTCACCATAGAAAAGAGCACCTTAGTAACTTAGTATTCAACCTTCAGGGAAATCTTAGGCACAATCATGCCAACTAAGTTACATGCTAAAAAGCTCAAGCTGTAAATAACTTGTTAAAACAAATAATCCGAGGTGTGATGTCTAATCCTTGTCATTTTATTTGCAACAACAATTTGTTGTCTAATGCATGAACTTGGTCAAGTATATAAACATCATGTTCTCAAATAACAACATGCAATTAAACTTTTCTAATAATCATGAAAATATTTCAATACAAAACAGTTAAAAGGATTTCAATTGATACCATGTAATATTAATTTCATCTTCAAGCTTTGGTTGTTGTTTAAACAAATATAATACCAAGTAATTTTAATTTCTTAGTTAAAATACAAAGGAAAATAAAAATAAGCGTTCAAAATACAATCAAACAATAAAGAGTGGATATCGTGGAATGGACAATGCAATTATAAAAAAATCGTTTACCTGTCCACCGATATCTTATCACGCAATCCTAAAACATTTGCTTTCCCAAAATAACCATGAGGTGAAAGAATCACAACATTAAAAACCATATGAATCTTACTAGAAACATTTCCAAAGTCGATGACTGAAGTGCCTGAAGGATCTCCAACAACAAATGAATCATATCCAAGACATGATCTCTATATTGTCTCCCCATCCTTTTTCCAATCACATTTCATGTAACCTGCCCACCCTACAGTCAAGTAACAATCAAATGAAGGAATTGACATTTATTTTTATCTTTTATATGTATAAATTTTTAATATAATTTGTTTTGGTAACATATTAATTCTTGCTTAAAGCCTTTCTATCATGATGATGTATCAATCAAGTAGAACATAAAAAAATGACATCAATGAGGTCCTCTAACAATTTCTACAATAGCAATATTTGTCTTGTTGTGATATCTTAGATAGAAAAAAGAACATATCTGCAAATGAAAAATCCATATATTACTTATGTTCAAACTATGCATATGGTGTCTTCTTAGATAACTTTTTAAGATGTCCCTCTACCTTTACCAAAGCAGATTGTAGCTTGGTTAAACTCTATATCCTTTCATCCAACATGAATTTCTGCAAGATAAATGTAACACATTATTCTTTCCCATTTCTCAAAATGCCAGATATGATAAATTGAAAGTCACTTAAAATAAAGAGAAAACCATTTTCTAACCAAAACAAATAAAAAAACAATGCCTCTAGTAAAACTTCACAGCTTAGAAATTACTCTGCCACATGCTCAGACTAAAGGTGATATTCTTTGAATCATATTTAGGTCATATTTAATGGGATATTCACATTTTTACCATGATTTCAATTTGGTGCTAAAAGAGATATATAAATCCAAGTTATTATCAGTGAACTTCAAATATAATTAAAAAAAATAATGTCATTATAATGCATGGATAGAGAAACATCTTCATAACTAGTATTCTCTATTTTAGTTTGGTTTGAGTTAAGCTGGTATTTAAATATATAGTTTTCTCTAAAGAAGTGAAATAGAAAGATGAGAATTGAAATAACCCTGTGAATTTTTAATTAATTCATATTATATATCTCTAAAACAGCCAGGTCATCCTTCTTTTCTATTTGATAGAGATTTATTGGCATAGAATAATAATGAATTAACTATCAAATACAATGATGCAATATATTAACCAAGGAAATAAAAATGACATGGCTTTGGTATTTGTGTGCTCGAAGGAAATCCAACAATGGTTGTGTTATTTCTTTATCATGAAATAGTAATGAAGACAAATGTTGGTTCAAAAATTGAACTCCGTTACCAATAGGAGATGGTCGTGTTGGGTAAGGAAAGGATGAATTGAAGGGCTCAAGGTCTAGCTCCAATACATAGTCATCTTTGTCACTACAAAATACAAAGTTGCCATCATTTTCTTATCCAAATAAAAAGAAAAGTGAGTTTGTATTTGTGCACTTGTGATAGTATATGAAAAAAAGAGCACTAATGGAAATCCAAGTGTTGTCCCATCATTCAACCTAACAAAAAACTTATATATTCAGTTTTCGACTACAATGGAAATCAAATGTAAGACCCACTCAAATTGATCTTTACATGACATAGTCGTAATGAACTAGTACAATAGAAGCATGCTAAATCATAAGCAAGAGATGATAAAAAAGAATAATGGAACATTATTTCCTGCCACATAATTGTCCTGAATAAAATTTCCATAGAATTCATCCAAAAAATGAGAAGAACTTATGGAAAAAGAACATATCATTAGTGTTTTGTACCCTCTTTAACACATGTAGCCTAGGGAAGTAGAGGCAGCCAAATGTAGCAGGATTCCAACTGTGTGGCATATAAAAATAGAAATGTGGAAAAACATGCCTACCAATTCACAAAATCTCACTCTAAATAATAGAACACGTTGAGGATAGTAATGATGAAAATAGATCATGTATTAAGATCAAGCCCCTTATTGGTCATCAATTAGTAAGGAGGCTGGTAATTTTTACTCATAAAAAAAATCATAAGTAGTGCAATGACTGTGTGGATCTTTCTGTGAATTTTTTTACATTTATATCATTGTGTCCTTGTAGGAGAGAGTGATAAAAGTTATCCAGGTTTAGTTAGACTGGTTTCTCCTTTCATATGCTTATGTGAATGGAAAGAGAGCTACCTTTATTTGGTTTGGAAATTCAGGTGTCCCTCCCTTTCATTCAATATGTGGAGATTCCCCACCATTGAAGGACCTTGATAGTTCTGAATCCAATCTTACGACATAACAAATGGATCTGGTCCAAATCAGGATGCTTCTATGGTGACTGGAGAGGGAGCAACAACTTGATAATTGTTTAGTATTCCTCTTATGGATCTTGAAATATCATGTATGATAATGGTTTATCTATTTGTGGTGGTAGGGAGGTAATGTTTTTCCGATTGCTTAGCTTAGAATAAGAAAAGAAGCATAAGAACCAAGATCAAGATGAGGATTTCAAGTATGGGTATAACTTTGCAATCAGAGGGAAGCATGCAAGAGAAACTGATGCTTATATAGAATTGGGAGGGGGAAGGTGGAGCATGGGTGAAGAAAGAAAATCCATACTTTGTGATGATAAGGCCTATATATCATTATCATAATCTAGGAAAAATGCTTAGGAAGAATCATCTTTATGGTCATGGGTTGAGGAACATGAATCAACAGATGCCTCTTGTAGTGGAACTTTACCAAAAAATATTGGTGTGGTAATGGTAGTGTCATGTGATCTGCCCCCAAAAGTTCAAAATATTCTAGGCAATGTTAAGGAAAATTTCTTTCTCTACTCCTTAACTCATATTTCGCCCCATCCACATTTTGATAGACCAATCATCAATATCATAGAATGATATTTTCGTTAATGAAGGAGTCCAAGAGCTAACAATTTAAGGATATGATCAATTAAAAAAAAATGGACAGTCTTGTCTGACTTGTAAGGACTTGGGTGTCAAACTTGCTACCGAGCCAATGCTATTCACATGTCAAAATTTTGAGCATAACTTGGCGTTGAGTTTGAATGAGAGGGTTTTGCTTAATATTGTTTAGTCAAGGAAAAGAACCAAATTCAGAGTCTATTTGAATTATTATTCATGAAGCATAGTAACCGAGTTGGTGAGCTTAATAGGGCTCATCCTTATCGTGATGTGTTACATTCGAATGACATGAATGCATGAATTTCAAAAGGTTGAGATATGATATAAATCTTGGCAAATTTTGACCAAATAAACAACCCAAACCTGACACTTGAGATATGATATAAATCTTGGGAAATTTAACCAAATACATAACCCAAACCTTAAACCTAGTAGTGTGAAATCCATTGTTTGAAGTGTGGATATTGAAGACAAATTTCTTAAATACTTTTGAAAATTAACATAAAAATAATTTATAAAAGCATGGAACTTCATTGTCAATCAAATGTCAAACCAGATAACAATTAAAGCGATAACCCGCAATAAAAATGTTAAATCGACAAGGAATATTGGACACATGTTCAAAACTCATTGGGAACATCGTAATCCTACAGGCTTCTCATCTAAAGCAATCGAAAATGTTACCTTGCCTGGGAAACATGGAATGTTAATGATATAAATGAAAAAGAGATAAATAATCAAAACTTACTATTAGAACCAACGCAAACAACAAATGATAACAAAATGAAAATGGGGAAAAATGTCGCATACCCACTCCATGAGACTGACATTTGCTTCCATACTTGATGTTTCCCAAGACTAAGCGGGTCATTCCACAACCTCGTATCCACATTATAATTCATCCTCGTATCCACATACAACCTGCATTCGTCATACCCTTTCGTAAAGAAAAAAAATAAAAGAAAATGAAGCTAGAAAGCCTTTTTACTGGTCAACGGTTTAAAGATTTTGAAGCGTGTATTTAAAAAGAAGATTCTCATACCAATATCCTTGCTTGCTTTGAAACTCTATTCAAATACATAACTTCCTCCAAAAACTTTACATATCGTGGGTCGTCATAATTCAAGTCATCAATTAAACAAAGTTCTATCATCTCTAGAGTAGGGGTACTATGAAGAAAGCAACCTAATACATTGATTACCCTATCATGAAATTCAGTTATGTCTACATAAACCTGTATATATGGAGATGAGAGAGTGGGGATATAAGACGTCGAGGTATGGGATATTTTGAAAGTTCCTGCATTGCATTTCAAAACCAGAATAAGCCAACTCTACACTCATTTATGAGGTAAAAGACATAAATATCCATTATGAACATCATGGAAAAAAGCATGGAAGAATTTTATGGTCTTTTCACAACTTATAACAGGTTAACTTTTTTAATTTAGGTAGTTTAGATTCACATTAAGGAATAGATATGAAACAAAGTCATTACTTGGTTTTGTTTCATATCTATTTGATATACTGAATATGCAAACAAGACATAATAATGAACCAAAACATAATAATCAACCTAAGCTACATCAAAATATGCTTTTATAATTTGTTTTTTATGTTATACCTGACAACTAAGTAGAAATGCAAACATTCTTAAACATTGAAACATGTTGTTCATTGCAAATGTAAAAGAAAGGAAAAAATTATGTTTTTACCAAGATAAACTTATCACCCATTAACAAACATTGGAGATTAGGAAGCTTCTCGAACAAAAAATTAAGAAGACACATATTTCTTTAATCAAAGGCACAACACATATGACCAACTCTTTAATGATTTAAAGCTCCCCATCATCTCGATCAATATCTCCACAAAGAAACTGTATGCATTATTGGGATATGAGTCCATTTCCAGTACGATCAAATTACACCCACATTGCATATTGAGTCTTAAGATAGAGCATGAAAGCTCTTGAAATGGTATCTCGTTCACTCTCAAATATTTTATCATGTATGCTCTTGCATACACATACAAGACAACCTGCGTTTACAGTGGTTTATATTTTATCCACATACAACCTGCATTTACACTGGTTTCATTGTAAAGCATTGAAAGTAATAGTAAAATCTAGACTTACATGGTTGTAGTTTGAAGCAATGCGATTGAAGAGGTTTTGTCCATATCTAGTGGTTGTTTGATGCCAATTCAGTGATTCCTCTACTGAGGAACATAAATGCAGGGAGTGCACAGAAGGTTGAATACTGATGATCAAATATTCTTTATGGCTTGATTAGTTGAGTGGGGCGTCCGATCAAATTGGATGAGCATACAACTAAGCTTCAAAAGGGGTCCTATGCAAATGATTTTAAATGATATCCCTTGGAAGCTTCAACATAGTACTCATTGTCATCATACGGAGGACCACCCAGAAACATACCATCTAATCTTGTCAAAGTTTGAAGAACCAAGTCACCCTTTTCTAGAAGACCATTGCTACTGTCATTTTGAGCAATTATTTTAATGTCAACACCTGGGATTGCTGGCAGCACTAACCCTAAATTTACTTTCTTGATCACCTCGCAAAAGAAGGAATAACAAGTTGGAATCTATCATTTTTAACAGCAACGTGCCGACTTCTTGGATAAAACAAGACCTTTTCGAAACTATTTTTCTCACTAGCATTCCTTTTATCTCTCAGAAAAAAGATCATTTCATCTTCAAGATTGGCCTAGTGAGTGTACTGATATAAAACAATGTTGCTTGGTCTATTAGCACTTGAAATAAGTTTGACATTATTCATCATATCTATAAATGCACCCTCATTTTACCATATGTCTACAATAAATATTCGAGACAACTCATTTTCTTTGGGATAAGAACTTGAATCAACATGCATTTCACCACTCAGTAGATATTTTTCACCAGTCAAATATATAGGCTTATGGTTCAATACATTGAATTCTAATGAAGACATTCCAAAGAAAATGCACGAGTTCAAGAAATGAATCATGTGCACACGAGAAGCTTCTATGTAGATTTTCTACCATCCTTTCTCAATCAGCAAATTCATGGGTTCTTTGTTTGGCTATACGATGTAAGAAGCCACAGGATGAGTAGACATAATACACAACCAAAAGCCTTTTTGGATAAACACTATCTCTGAATGATAAAAAACACCAACATTGACATCAATAACCTTTCTCTCCCAACACCAGTCATCATCCCAATCTAACAAATCAGATGAAGGTCCATGTTTCACCTCAAGATGCAATGCTCCAGGTAGGACTTTCTCAAATATGAAGTCACTGCTCTCATTTGTTAAAATTAAAGAGTTAAGATTCTTTGAACCCAGAGTTCAATAGCCATAGAAGTAAGTGATATAGAAACCAAGGGGTCACATCCTTCCTTGCATATCACCAATCCACGGATATCAACAAGGGCCCTTATAAATTCAATGCAAAACATTGGTCTAGTTACTGTCACATCAATATGTGATGTTGAAAATTGAAGACCAGAATCACGTTCTATTGTTGTGGTCAGTGGGGATATTCGATATTAACTTGGTTGAACCTCGAAGCAGAAGTTTCCCATATCATCAATCCTCTTTAGTTGAGGCTTAACATTGTCTAGCCAGTGTGTCAAGCCAACTTTACGCTTTCCATAATATCCATTTGTCACTAATTTTAGGGAACCAAAAATACTATAATGTGTTACTTTTATCTTTGGGATTGAAGCCATGTTTGGCACAACCATGAAATTCTCCAAACTACTAAACTCAAAGTGATCCTTCTCAGCCTTGATTGTGTAGCATGTTGATGTTGCATGATCAAGTTTGTAATATCCCTGGACATCTTTTGTAGCTCTTTCTCACCCATCAAATAATATCTTAACACCTTCAAAACGAACTCCTTCAGAAGTCACCACAAGTCCTCCAACTGAGAAACCTGTGACCTTAAATGGCTGAGATATATTAACATGATTGTGCTCAACAAGAACCTCTATAGATGGAAGTGAAACATCAAATATTGTATTCTCACCCTTGTAGAATGACAACAACCTTTATTCTCCACATGGAATAAAATTAAAAGAAAATTTTCCATCTGCATCAGATATTGCATGAAAAAGCGCTTGATTTGGCCAAGGAGCTTCTTTGAGGGCACTTCATCTGATGGAAATCATCTGAATAAAGGTATACATGAACACCTAAAATAGGTTTACCCTGAGAACAACTAAGCCATCCATATCATAACTTGGGACAAAAATGATGTCATCTACTACTAGATTTCCAAAGCCCAACTCCATCTCTGGAGAGTCTCTTTGGACAATTTCTAAGAGAACAGGAGAATCACGTATTTGAAAGAGAATATTATAGAAAATATACTCTATAATCCTCAGTCATTGTACCTCATGCATAGCGCCATCCTAGCTAGGATCGACATAAGTATGACCTTGTATCTTCTTCCTCTGTTTAACAACTAGCTCATAGAGCCCGCTCTTTCCACTTCTTCACATTTGATTTCATAGAGGGCTACTGTGTCCTCTAGACACTCATCCTTAAGGAATCTCCAAACTTATTATGCATATCAAATGAAGGAAAACAAAGAAAAATATCATGGCATTTCCTTTTTGGAAAAAAATGTAGTGGGATTTGATATGACCTGATATCTGTATACTACTTGAGGATTGATGAAGTTTATGTATTCATGATGGGAAGCAACCAGCCTATATTTCCTTGGAGTAATATTTATAAATGTGTAATTGCCTCCCTACGAGGTAAACACAACATTAATTAGATCATTGCTGGTGGAAATGAGTTCAACCTTCACATTGGCACGACCTCCATCTATATCTGGACAACTTTCTGCTCCAACAACCCCCATCACTCTCCCAGAAAAAGTGAACCCAATGAAGTGAAAATTGATGTCTTCATGGCCATTGCAACCATTGTGATCCATTGACACATATTCACTCATTTATGATATATTCACCAAGTCAAGGAATATCAATATTTTCAATGTAATTTTTCCACTCGATAATCTTAACATCAAATCTAAAATTGTCTCGTTCATCTGGAGGTAGCTCTTGAAACCATTTTTCAGAATTGTATCGAATATTCACAAATATATTAAAAAAATTATTAATGTATACTGTCAAAATGTTTAAACCAATACAACACCAACAAATTTGTATTTCATCTCCATTGCACATAATTCACTTTCCTTTGTAGAATGCATATGGCTCGTAGATCTTTTCTAGGTGCTTCAATTTTTGTAACATATATTTTGTAGATGATCTTGATAACCCGCTTATCTGCAATATGACTATCAATTTGCAATGATTCATTTTATGTATTTTTTTTTTAATAATTATAGTGAATTAATAATTGTTTAGATTATATGCAAAGTAAAATTTACAACTTACGTTGTTTGGTGAACTAACCGCTTCTCCATAGTATTAATGCGGGTCAATTGCTTCAACAATTTTACTCTGTTTCCTTTTCCATCAATGTAGGGATAATTCTTCATAGTATTAACCCAGGGCAATTGTTCCTTTTCTGTCAATGTAGGGATTATATTTAAAATGTTCGAATATTATTTTTTTAAATTCTTGAATTGTTATGGGGTTTACCATCGAAGAAGAAACATCATAAACCTTTAAGCCATGCTTTCGTGCATGTTTGGCCATGGTTGCTAAAGTTTCATTCATAACCATGTGTGCTGATATCTGTAATTTGAATTCAATAAAAAAAAATAACACATTTAAGAGAAAAATGATAATGGTTTTTTGGGTCGAAGTTTTGAAGACATATATGGAAGATCTGATCTCCCAAGAGAAATAAATAATGTAGAGAAGCTCCAAAAAAATCAAATAAATATGATTTAAATAATTAAAAAATGTGAAATCTAAGTTTGGAACCATCCACTGTCATATTCCAGATATAGATGAAAAACACAATCTAATAAAAAAATTTTAATATGGAAAACTCTAGAAAATATAAAATTAATTATGAAATGTTTTTTCACACTTTGTTAGAAGTTACTCACGAGATCTAGCACAACACAATATTTGGATGGGCCAAGCCACAAGATAGTTGACCTTTGTCATAGTGCGTAATGATTGGATCAATCATTCTGCAAGTTGAATATTTGATTTAGCTCAACAACAATGTGAGAGTAATCCAATTAAGGTTTCCTCAACTTTGTCAAAGACTGACTTTCGATGAAACCTCAGCATCCATTGATCTATCGGCAGTAGTTCGAAATGCTAGACATGTAACCAACCTCTGAAGTACCCACCATGTCTCCATTACTAAGAACTTCGAATCTAAAAACCTACTAGTTTTTTTCCAGGTTTCAGCAGCTCACTGCATCTCTCTTTCTCTAGTTCCCAACTAGTTGTCGCTAGTTCAATGTCGATAAAATTTGAAATCACTCTAATGGTTGAGATGTTGGTTTTCAGGAGCACCAAACACATGGATCCACTGAAAATCTTGTCTCACGATCTGGATCAGTTTTATCCTCCCAAATATTTGGATATGTATTACCCTGGTAAAAAAAGTGTCAGATCTAAAAAAATCAATGATCTATAACCCCTAAGGTTTAGGGAAAAATCACCCAAAACCCAAAATTTACTGTAGTTTAAATGATTAAATGATTAAGTTATTTGCAATTCAAAGTTTAAAAGTTTAAATAAAATAATTACAAATCTCTTTACTCTCTTTGAAAATAGAAAGCAACTTTTCATTCAAATGAATTACTTTAACTTTCAATTAATTGAAATTTATTTTAATTTAATTAATATAGAATTGTTTTTGGTTATTTCTATGTATTTTTCAAAGTTATTTGTAATTTCAGAGTAAAAATAAAATAATTATTGGTTCCATGGGGTAGATCTAAACTTAAATATAAATGTAAACATTTAACATTATTAATCTATTGTCGACCCTATTTAAGAATCAATCTAATTATTATTATGTATAAACAAAACATAAGTTTAATAATACCATGGGCCAATTACCACATTTATAAAACATGTATGATAAATAAATAAATATAAAATAAGTATAAAGATGTATGGTAAATAAATAAAAACATATCAAATAAGATTAGAAATCAACATCTAATTATTTACCAAGCCTATGGGCCAAATACCATTGTAAATAAAAGAAATATGATAAACAAATAAAAATACAAATAAACAAGAGGTATGGTAAACAAATAAAACCTCTTTTATATTTGCTCCATAAACCTCTTTACACTTAATAACACTCAAAAAATAGGTTTTATTATTAATACCATGCAAAAAATACTATTAACCATAATATTA